>BMAV01005858.1:142343-163206 GCA_019973955.1 Trichonephila inaurata madagascariensis | reverse complement strand
TTAAGTGTGATTCGGCTTAATCCTTGACTTACACCGCTACAGACCATTCCCCTTCCGTCACTGAATCAAAATCGCATATTATTTGAATCTGGCACCACGTGCGTTTTGCAGAAGGGGGAAGGTAGAGGGAAGAGACACCAGGGGGAGGAGAGGGCTGCTGCCTTTCAAAGTTGTCCTCTTCTCTTCCCTATGGGAAAAATCCGGGACAGAATCTTCCCTGTGACAGGAGGCTTGTTCGCTGATAATTTCGCTTCCTAATTAGTGATTCCTCATTAATAAACCGTCGCCTTTTCCATCCCACCCTTCTTCTTGCCCCCCCCCTCCATACCCGTCTTGTTTTGCGACCGCAGCGAGGGATTCCGAAAGCAACAATTGTAAAGGTGAGGGGGAAGTGTCTTTCGTTTTTAAAAATGTTCCAACTTTTAATTAAAATGTATAGGGATGGATTTAGGATTTCGTGCATTTTGGGAAACGATAGAAAAGAGTATGTGGCAAGGTTACGTTTTAGCGGTCAAGAATTTTTTTTTTAAACCTTAAAATACAAATATGTAGTTTAAGAGGTATCTTCTAAATTTAATCATTGTTCCTTCTTGAAAAGTTTTACTAGACAAAGATTTAGTGGGACAGACAAGGGTGAGCAACTTGTTTTGACTTGCGGGCCACACTGTGATAGCGGAAGATACTGGAGGTCCAAATCTATTTAAAAGGTTTGTATTCATAATAAAAAAATAGTAAATATGATTTAAATAATATAGGGGGACAATTTTATCCAATCTATTTGTTGTTCTAATTTCATATCTATAGCTGCAAGCACACATACTTTTAGAATCACTTGTTGTTATTGTTGTGTGGTTCATACTGGACGAAAGACAGATGAACAGAAATATGCAATACAAACGCAGTAGAATATAGATTTTTTACTACATGTGATGATCCCACCATAGAACAGAAGGGGTGGGCTGCTTTTCATTCGAGACGGGAATCCATTTCAGGCGAAAGTCCGACTTCTTTTCTCGAAGAAAATACAACCATACCTTACTTGGAATTCGAACCTGAGCCCACTCGATTACAAGCCGAGTGTCGTAACCGCTGTACTAGGTAGGGTGGATTTAGAATCAGTTTAATCGGACAATGAGAGTTTGCTTGTTAAAATTCTCACCACATCCTGCAAGTTAAGGTATCCGGGATTTTCAAAAGCGTATAAATGAATAATATTTATGATATTTAGTGTCACTTGGATTAGAAAATGTATATAAAATTGTTTTAAGAATAGTATTACAATAAAAATATTATTTAAGTACAATATTTTGACAAAAAATGAACATAGAATGACCCATTTTCAAAATATTCTCCTTTTGTGAAAAATTCTTCTATTATAATAATATGTTGCTCGTATATAGTTCAGACCACTTTACAAAGGCTCAACTAGAATTTTGGAAATATATAACTTAGAAGTGGTTTTATCCATATTTTACGACAACAGTTGGGAGCAATTTTAAGAAAAAAAACGCCGATAATTATTTCAATGGGTGGTAACTGAAAATAATGCGAATTTTTCAAATATCCTAGTTCAGACTCTCTGAGGAAGTGTTTACTTTATATAAGTGTGAAATTTTATTATTTTAGAAACATTTTATGTAAAAGGAGAACATTTTGAAAAAAAATTATTCTGAGTTATCTTTTTGCCAAAATATTGTATTTAAATCTTTTTTTTTTTTGTCAAAATGTCCTTAAAACAATTTTATACATGTATTTTAATCCAAGTGACACTAAATATCATGAAAATTATCCATTTATACACTTTTTTAAAATCACGATTCTAACGTAATCGGATGTAATCGTAACTGCATTTGTAATTATTCTTGTTAATCTTCATGCAAGAAAAATTTGGCTTGCAAATATATGCCAAGCCAAATATAAAGAACAATTTTCCAGAAAATTTCTCCATCATCATAGCATAAAACATTTCCTTCACCCAGTGATCGGACCTCAAGTCAATATGTTCAAGCGGTAACTCCTCAGGTGTTGTATCAATATCAGCAGTAAAAGGATAACATACGCACTCCCACGTGGAAAACGGTGTATTGGGGAACGAATCGCATAATTTTTAATTGGCAGTTAAGGTATTAATTATAAACCGTACAAATTATCAAAAAAAAGTGTTAATTTTTGTATATAATTTTACATATGACAAGCCTATAGGTAATTATTAAACTTTTTCTTAACTTAGTATTATTAAATTAATTATAAAATACATTGTGCCGTACCGAAACATTTATAAGAGAATTATATCAGTGTAAATGTGTATTTTATTTTTTAATATGTCAGAATGTATTTTGTTTACTTTCAGAAAATTAGTAATTTTTTAAAATAAGCTTTTGTTTTCGACTTTTCAATATGCTCACGCCCCCCTTTCAGATTATTACGCTCTCAAGGGTTACAAGGGGCCCCACAGTTTGAAAAATGATGTACTAAATATAACTAAGGGATAATTCTTTTTTTGACGTATAAATGATCTTTCTGCCCACAATACACTTTTTGCAGAAAAGCGAACAAAATCCAAAATTTCCGTAACAATATGCATAATTTTTTTAAAAATAACTATCAAAACAAATAAACCTTTTTACATAGACTTATTTTAAAAATGAGTCTAATTCGGTGACCTTAAACAGTCAGCCCACAGAAGTTTTTATACATATATTATTAACTATCAAAACAAATGATAAATACGAATGTAATTAATAAATAATTGGTACCCAAATTATTCTAATACAGAAACCATTGCTTTCCAAATGTTAATATTATCTTAAAACAGTGAGATCTAAAATCTTAGAAGCTTATCTCTTAGAATTCGGGAACATACAAATGAATATGCGTACTATGTTATGATTGACGAAATTTGATATTATTGAAAACAATTCGCTCAGAATATTTATTAGATTTTTAACAGAATATAAGGAAATGTTGCATGCGTTAAAAACTATTTAACCACGTTTATATATATTGTTTACGAATAGTGATATCTTGTAATTATGTTGCACCAATATATATAATATCTGTTATAATTTATTGAAATTAACCTCGGTCATTTTTCTTTGAAAAATTTCGATGTGCAGGACAGTGAAAGTTTGTTTTTCGTACTGTGAGTATGTATTCAAAGATAAGGAAATGAATACGCGACTATTGGTATAGCAATGTTCATTCTAAATTATTATATAATATTTTAACACAATAATTTAATTAATTTTTAAATAATTACTTTTACTCAATGACACGTACTTGTTTAAAATTTATTTTCTTTAAAATATTTAATCGGAATTTGTTACATTTTTCAATTCAATATATGTTAATATTTTAATCTTAATCTGATTCCTGATCCAATTTTTACCAACTCATTTAGCCCTTGATTTGAGATATCTTATAATATATATATATATAATTTTAAGTTATTATTTTTTATATTAATTACTTAAACCAATTAATCAGTCGCGATTTCATATATTACGAAATAACTCTTGAGAAGTTACCTCGCCAAATCTCCACTTCAGCTTCCTCTCATAAAATGATAATGAAACACTTCAAATAATAACTTCTAAGTGGAAAGTAAAGGAAAGAGCGTTACATCCCCGCAGACGAGTCTACCCCTTCCTTCCCCCTCCTCGCCCCCCTCCACGAGAGAAATCCGCAGACGATATCGCCAGTATAACTAATTAGGACTAAACTCATCATTCCGAGTTAAATAAATTTCCATTCCCCTTCCTTTCCACCCTTTTAAATATTATTCCCCTTCGCAATCTGACCGCTGCAACTTCAGCGCCCTCTCTCGGAAGCTATTTACATAAATACGGCGTGGAACACCGCCTGGTTTCTCTTAATAACACTTTCATTGCCAATGTACATAACGGCGCCTTCAACCGCGAAAGTCTCCCAGCCCACCCACACCTCGAAGGCTGAATCAACCGAAAATTGACCATCAATAAATTGCGGGAACGCTTTCAGCGCGTATGTTTCTGCACTGTAATTTATGTGCGAATGGGAAAAGTGCGGCATTCTATTTAGATACCTACCTCTCTCTCTTTCTCTCTCGTCGCTCCCCCTCCGTCTTTACCTTTTCGCGAGATAAATTAAAATCAACACAGAAATTAATTATCCAATAACATTCTCTGTTTTCTCCCAACCGCCCGTTACGCTGGAGTCAGTTAGGTGTCAGGATCCGGCGAGCATTTGTGCCCCCTTTATTATGAAAAGGGTAAACATAGAACGTTTTCTCGCTGCCTGTTTTCGCCAGAAAACGCTGCCAATTATTCACCGGGCTCCGGCTGTGAGATCGGATGGAACAAATCGGTGGGTGGTGGGTGAGTGGGTGCCGTAATAGAATTACGGATGTCTGTTTCCAGAAATGCCGAAATGGTGTGTGCTCAAAAGGCAGAGAAAGAGAAAGGGGAAAAAACTTATGGTGCCATAAATATGTACAGAGTTTGGAAGCCGGTTTTGATTTTCTTCTTCAAAAGAAAAGAGAAAATTGTTTGGTTCTGTGATTCTGGGGTGAAAAGTCAAGGGAGTGAGCAAATATGAATAAAATTTTAATCTGTAAGGTCTTCACTCTCATATTCATAGTCAAAACACCGTAAACTAATAATGTTATAATATCTGAACAACCGAATAATTTTTTCCCATTGAGAAACTTGTAAATAATTACGGTCGGGCCTTGATTTAACGAATTTTAATCGAGGCCGAACGTTTTATTCGTTAATTTGGGGGTAATTCGTAATATCGGAATAAAAAAAAAATTCAAATTTTTTGCACTTACATTTTGGAAATTCGATAGTAAGCAACAAAACAAAAAAATATCCATAATCAGAAATTACACATTTTTTTTCAGCAGCTAAAAAACACTTTTAGCGTATTATTACGCACCAGTTAATTAAGATTTTAAACTTTGATAGATGTTTGACAATCGTTCTATCGTTCAATAAAGTGATTATATAACATGTTTAAAAAAACATGGAACGTTAAGGATGTTCAAAAATCACACGAGCATTGAGCACAGCAATTCAAACCCGTATTCACTATTTCGCATGGGCAAATGAAACAACCAGGTCGCTGTCAAATGTTTGACTTAATGTTGTTTCCCTATAGCATCCTTACATAGGCAGGGAAGAGCCTTAAAAGATTTCTCGTCAAATGATCTTCTTAGAACCTTGTGGGTTATAATAGACTTCTATTTTTGTAGTTAAATTTAATAATTTGGCGATATTTGGCGACCAAATTTGTCGCCAAGAACGCTCCCATTTAACATTATTGGTCATTTTATATTGGGCTTGGATCTTTCAAGGCCGGAAAGGAGGTTTTTTGGGTAGGGGAAGGGACAGAGAAGTGAAATTTCAGTAACAGTATTAATTTAAACACACAAAAACATTTCTGTTCTTCTAGTAAAGGTCTTATTTTCCATTTTTAGTGAATGGCCAGTAGGAAATATTTAGATTATCGGTAAAATTTGCAAATTAACTAGGTAATGTGAGAAATGCAACAGTTTCCCACATTTTAATGGATCGTCCGAGTAAATTTGCAGATTACCCACGAGCGGTAATGAGGAAATCATGCATGCCCATTACATAGTTTCCGCACTTGAGCTGCAACATATTTATTTATTCCGATGTCAAAAAACTTCAAATAGACTTCTATGTCATTAGAAATGCTTTTAGGCACAAAATATATTCAAAGATTTATTTGAATTCAAATATAACAAATCATATTTTAGTAAAAGTTTACACTATTTGGGATCGGGATAAATCAAATAAAATTCAGATTATTTATATTTTCACATGCGCACAAATTCTCCAAGTAGTTATCCAAATTTTTATGCAATGATATTTTTTCAAATGTTCTCTTTTAAACTGTGCCTCAGAAATAATTTCATATTTGTTGAGGAGAAAAATAACTGTTCCGTGAAGCCTCTCACCTGTGTAATATGTATTACTTTTTTAATTTATGGGTTTTCAAAACTAAAATCCTCATTTAAGCTAATATTTTTCTAAATGTCAAGATTTTTTAAAGTTATTCTGCATTGATACCGTACTAATTTACTTAGATTGGTCAATTGATTGTTTTTTAACGTCGCATTTTGAAACTACACGTGAGCCAGTAGCCTTGCAATTTTATACCTTGATCTCGTGACGTTGACGACACTTTAGCTGTACCTCGTTCCCAAAACTACCACACCATACCAATGTGAGAACTTTAACCCTTTATCTACCGCATGATTTACTGCAGTTTTTCCCATGCAATATTTTTTTTTTGAATCACTGCATTGAAAATTAAGGGATATAAATAAACAAAATACTCAACTTTGGGAAATTTAATCCGTTAAAGCTAATGAAGTAATTAAAGATATTCAACTGTAAAATTAATTATATATACTGTTCGCTTAAAACAAATAATCAAATCATTTTCTAAGGTCTTCGTTAACATACTAAAAAAAAATAAGACACTTATCTTTTGGCATTAACTACTTTTCCTGAACAAAAAAGACAATCTTCGCAGTCCAATCAAAATATCAGCTGAAAACGCAGTTTCTGCTATAAACTATTCGCCTTCCTTGCTAAAATATCATAGAACCCGTGCTGCTATATATCTTGGAAGAGTAAATTTCAAAGAATATTCCTGCAAAGTATCGTCAGACTATTCGTAAAAATAGTTATTCTTTATAATTTTAAAGTGAGTGGTAATAAGTACCATCAGTAGATAAAGGGTTAAACCTCAAGAGTCTTCGACTTCACTGCGTGTCAGCAAATTGGCAGAAGATGACAAAAATTGAGAAAATTTCTATGAATTTATTAAGCAAATTTTTCAACTGAATTTTCATTTCGTATGTAATTACATAATGATTACTTTTTTAAATTAATATGTCATTTTTTAATAGATGACAAAAATTCTCTATTAAAATAGTGATATTTATTGCACTAATATTGGTAAAAAAATTTTAATCAAGTGTTAGGGAAATATTTTTAAGAAAACAGCATGAAATTGAGTCGTTATTTTAATGCCAACATTTAAACAAGTTAGAGATATTTAAACACTAGCACGAGTCTTTTAAACAGATCTTTTATCATCAAAAACTTTTTGCTTTTAAAAAAAGAAATCCACAAACTAGAATTCAAAACTCCCTTCAAAAAGAGCAGACGATTATTTCCATTTAAGATTCCTCACGCAAGAAGGCACTCTTCATCTAGCCTTCATCATTCAGTATTTTCCCAATTTTTTTCCTTTTTTTATAAAAGAAGTGGCATCCTAACGTATACTTTTATTTTCCCATGCCACCCTTCAGAATTCTTTTTTTTATTTCGTTCGAAATTTTATTTTAATGTGATAATATTTTGATCGAGTGGAATTTGACCAAGCGATAATCAAAAGGAACACAATCGAATTTAGGATGGTACAGTGATCAAAAATGGAAAGAAAAAGATCCCTCTCCCTCCCTCACCCCCTTAAAGAAAGTACGAGTGGGGAGAAATAGTACAGTGGTAATTTGAGTAGCAGGAGTGAGAGGGGGCGCAAAAAAAAGAGAAAGCGTCACCTGAAAGCAATCCGAACACATCCGTGATTATGGCTATCAGGGGGTCTCCATTAGATCGTCTGCAAATTGAGCACTTTTTGAACATTTTCTTCGCAAGTAATGATCTCTCTCTCTCTCATCTGTTCTGTGATATCGCCAAATTTACAAGAGAGAAAAAGGCGGGAAAAAAATAGTACAGGAATATAATGTTGGAGAGTAGACTTTTTTTCTGCGATTTTTACCGTAATCGATCTTTCTCTTAAGAACCCGTAGAACATAATGTGCTCGAAATTTTCGAATTTTCAATTATTAGCCTCGAAAACAGATAAATTCTGTTGATTCATCACATAAATTGATGTGATTCAGTGCTTATAAAGTGAGCTTAATTAAATATTTGATTTGTATACTAACATTTAAATTACAGTAGAACGTCGTTTATCCGAATCAATTGGGACCGGACACCGTTCGGATACGCGATTGTTCAGATAACCGAAAACCCGAATGCGATCCATACAGTATATGAAACCGGACACTATACGAATATTGAAAATTATCACATGCGGGAAACGTGCTTGAAGAAAAAGCAAAATAGGTGCAAAATGTCGCAATTTTACCTTTATTGTGGGAAATAATCGCTTATTTTTCGCTGTACCATTGTACACCTTCGTTGTTTCGCTGAAAGGTCTCTGGTTCAGGTTAGAAATTGTTGACTTTCCAACATTATAAAACTGTGCTAGAGACTTCACTTTCTCGATTCGCGAGACGGTTCAATATTTCAAGTTTTGTCTCTATGTCCAAGACGTTGCGCTTCCGTTTTGAATTCGAAGCCATAGCAGTTCACAACTCAACAAAAGAGCACGTATACACCCCTGCCTTAGAAACAAACTGGCCTAATATTCCGCGCAGATGTTTATCAAATCGAACAACTGTAATTCCCGAAATATATCTGACCTTGGGTTTTCCCGTCATTTTTAGCACACTACACAAGAGCTGTTGAAGTCCGATATCGTCGTTTTGAGCATCGATCAAGAAACAAAGACGACACCTGAGCTTGTACGCTCCACTCACATCACACCAATATGAGGACTTAGAACATCGAATGATTTAACTTTTGAATCAGCTTCTTTACACAGAGGGTATGGGTTGAAAAGCTTGAAGGATTTCCCATTAAACTCGGGAACGGTCATATTCAGTCAAAAATAACGTTATACTCAAATCAGTAACGAGAATAAAATAAAAGTTAAATTTTCCCCTTTAAATCTTGATTCAATTAATTAATACTAGTCGTTAATTAAGGCACAGGATATAACTGCCCTTATAAACAGAGTAGTAGCAGTCCAAAGAACGCAATGGATACCGGCTGATAACCTCTTGCCAAGTAAGCGCGAAATTCCCCTCAATTTTCCGATAGCCTAACCCAGTGCTTCTCAAACTTTCACTATTTGCGACCCAATATTCAATCATAATTTTCATCGCGCCCCCTCCCCTCCTCCACACAATAACAATGTATTGTGTGAATTTAATAATACTATACTATGACGCTAAAGCTACAATACGGCTGTAACCTCTTAAGCGCCACCGGCGTATATAAACGTCTCGCACAACTAAAACGATAATTAACCCGGACGTATATATACGTCTTTTTGAAGTATGATCTTTTCTGTACACTGTTATCCTTAAAATTATTCCGAAAGCTTTGCAATAAAAGGGCCTTGACAGTGTTTTAAGAATTTACTTATACCAGAGGATATCCTTATTTATTCCTCTTCTTCCCCCCAATATATCATTTTTCATGACAAGACTATTGGGTCAATGGTAATTATCAACTTTTCGTAACTTTTCAATATACTCGCCCGCGCCACCTGGCGTCGTACAGTTATCACACCCCCGGAGAGGGGCGCGCCCCACAGTTTTAGAAACGCTGGCATGACCCTTACCGATGTAAATGCAATAGCCAGACGTAAGCTCACATCCCATCTAGTTAAGAAGCCTTTCATTCCAGAACTTAAAGGTAACCTCGTAGTTTCACCAATCATAGTCAAACTACGTACAAGACACTTTAAAGGAATGTAAGTATCTCCTGATGGTGAAAAAATTAAAAAACTTCTCCTCAATGTCCTGACATTCAACTTTCTCCGAATCATATTTTTAATTGTCCTATATTAGCTAAATTCCACAACATAGACCTAAACCCAAAAGTTCATCAACTGCTCTATTCGCCGAAAGTCTTTGACATTGCAAGGGCCGTTTTGGACGCATTCGGCTCCATTTGATTTCTCTGCACCACTTGTCTGCACTTGGACAAGACAACAAAAACAAAAATGCTAATCATATAGCTTTCTCCTAGTTTTTAATTTGATAGATTTATTGATTTTTAACTTCACACTCTGAAGGAAAAAGAGGATTTGTGGAGACATATCTCGTAATTTTCAGCTACGATCAAGCGACGAGGATGACACCTGAGCGGGCACCCCTCACTTCCCATTTGCATGCCAGGACAACCCTGGGGACCCTAAATCTCGACAAATTTAACGCACATCAGCCCTTCTGCAAAAGTCAGTGGAGCAAGAAATCGACAAAATCAACGCCGGTCGCAATTTCGCGAGCTTGACCGCTCTACTACCGGGGTTTCTATTAATAGGAAAAGAAGGTACAAACAAAAAAAAGTCTTAAGAACCGTAGAATTAACAGAAAACATACATATGTACATATACATACACACAAAATGATAGACATTCTAAAATACCGCCAACAGAATAAGAAGGAAGAACAGAGAGGCTCTGAACTTAAAACATAAAGAGGGGGAGGGGGGGGGGTAAAGCACATGAACTTTGATACACTTATTTTAGAATGTTTTTAACTATGTTAAGTTAATTTTTAACTACACGCAGCTCTTTTTTACTCTGTTTTTTTACACGACTTTTAAATAATAAGGTGCACGAATTTTACAATTTTTTTTTACACAAATTTTTTGTTCTAACACTAATTTTTAAAAAATTGGGAAATTAGTGCCCGAATTAGGACGATTTGATTGAATTTGTGACAGTGTACGATAATGAAGAGGTTGATAATAATTGAAATTTGCTATGAGTATGGAACAACGTTTTCTTACTCAAGATCCTGACATAGAGCGTGCATTAAAACTTCCTACGTAATTACAAGTTTTGTGTAGCAGAATATCAAGTATGATACAAGCAACCTGAGAAACCAAAAAAACAGCGGCTAATAATAGACTTTGTATCAACAGAAAAAAAAAATAATTCAGGCCGCTAATAACGAACGAAATTCTTCATTTGAATCTAAAACGACGGTTGCGCTAGACATAACCTGACACATCTACAGATAGGAATATTTATATGTTGTATGTACTAATAAACCGAATTTTCGATGTGCACTAATTAATTTTATCGTAATAAAAATGAATTGTTTTTGATTTACAAAAATCTAACACGGATTTTATTATTATTTTTTGCACGGTTTTTTGGGAAGAATATTTAGAGATATTTCATTTTACATGATTTTTAAAATTGTGGAACATATCCCCAAATTTACCATATGTCTCAATTATTTATTACACAAATTTTGCATGGTTTTCTATGCGACGTATTTACTGTGTAAAAAAAGAATGGGTGTAGTTGATCTGATAAACGTTTGGAACAATTTTGCCTAACTCAAGCCCCAACTCAAACTGCTAGTAGAGTTTTACGTTATTTATGCAATAATACATCATTTAAGTAGAGCATAATCATTAAATCAATTTATTCTAGTATTAAATAATTTTAAGGAAGTTTTTTTTATGGGGAATGGTATATTTCACAAAAGATAAATTCCAAATTATACGGAGTATAGAAAAAAAATATATCAGATATGCTGCTTAAACTGTGTTTAACTTTACGAACCAGAACATCTGTTGCATAACAAATTATTCATTCCTTAAACAGTAATAAGTTTTAATGTTATTTAAATTTAATGCAATTCCTAGAGGCAAAAACAAAACAAAAAAGCATAAAACAAAAAATAGTTATAAACAATTCATTCCAATGATATATCGTTTAGCCATTCAAATTGCTCCACCATATTCAAAACTTTGTTTTTTAATTTTTTTTCTTCTAGCCCCCCCCCCCTCCTTGCGATTTGGAACTAGTGCATTCCAACTTTCATCCTGTGCTCATAATACAAAACCTGCACTTATCGTTCCCATAGGAAAAATATCAATAAAAGTCACCAAACGACTTTTTACAGGGTCTCCCCCCCCCCTCGCCTTCTGTTCAAAAATCGCGTGAAAGAACGTTCCAAAAAAACCGGTAGTTGCCCACATGCAAAATGGCCAAAACGAAGGGGGGGGGGAGATTCTGGATAAACAACGGACTTAATAACTTCCAGTCTCAAATGTCACGAAAGGCAAGTGGCATGTAACATTTTATGCTCAGACGATTATGTGAGGGGGTGAGAGGGGTTGGTCACATGCGGTTTAGGACCGCGCACCGCCAGTCACCAGCGTCTGATAAGCTGGACATCGGTGGGAAAATTGGACATCTGCTGGACCTGGAACCATTTTTTATCCTGTATCAAATAGTCACTTTGCATGTGGAAAATAGTAAAGGGGGGGAAAGAACCACTGAAGGCTCGAGCAACAAGTGAACATCTTTATTGCGGTCCGACACCTTCGAATTTTTCTTTATTTTAGAAGGTAAGGGTAGTAAGCAAATTGGATGTCACGAAATATCAGAGGTTAGCCAGAAAATAGGAAATGTGGCATATATATTTGGTTAAATAATTGTGTCGAAACACTTAGCGTTTCGTGCATTTGTAATTGATGTATGATTTCGGACGACGTTTTCCATGGTTACTCCGGTATGAAATTTAAATACACTTATAACGCGATACTTTGGTTAAAATAAAACATTTCATTGAGGGCTCTAGTAAATAATTTGTCTCAATAATTAATTTCTAATTTGTTTGGTTGGCTGTTTTATAGACGCAAGAGTTATATTTAGTGAAAACAAACACGAAAAAAAGGCGATACAGTGGCTTAGAGATAGAGTACCCGCCTTGTAAGCCCAGCCTGTAAGCGGATTCGATCCCGTCTGGAATCGATAGGTTTTCTGGATGCTAAAATCGTAGGAATGCAAGTCATGTGATTATGTGGCATACAAGAAATCCCTTGAGTATCAATTTGGCTCTGGTAGTCTCGACAAAATGAAATCACGGCAATATTTAGCATTCGACGAGAGCTTGAATAAAAATTATATAATTCAAGTTTCAAAATTCTGGAAGAGAGAACCTCCACTAAATGATGCCACCACTAAAAGGGTTAAGGGACTTACCGTGTTAGCAAAGGCATGTGTGCCAAAGTGCAAAAATAAAAAAAAAACGTTCTTTTTGAACAACTAGGAAAAGTGCTGTAAATACTAGAACAGAGGAAAAGTGGGAGGGGGAGTGGCGTTACCCTAAAAAGCTACAAGCGGGCTATTGGCGATGGATCTCGTAATTTTGCATCATGGTCAAGTGATTAGGATACCTGAGCTGTGCGCCCCCCCTCCTCCTAACTTTTACACCAACAGGAGTGTGTTTGAGCAGCCTCGACAGATTTCACGTGCATCAGCCGCCTCTACACTGGGGTCTTCAACGGTACTTGAGTCGAACTCCTGACACGCAAGCCACCAGTCCGTGTCCTTGACCACTAGGCTACAAAGTCGACAAAAGTTGAAAACAAAGAAAGTTCGCTAAGGTGTACTGGAAGTAGATCACTCACCTATACTTAAGGCAGTAAACTTCATTAGGAAAAAGAAATATCACTATAACGCCTCGTGATCGCAAATGCCGTGCCTACCGAAAATAGAGGCCCCTGAGAAGAATAGTTTCTCAACGTTTTAATCTAACAAAATAGATTTAAAAGACAATCAATTCATCATATAAACCATAAAAGTAGCCCGGGGAATTCTGATATAGTGAGGTAGCAGGAAATGAGACAAAAGGCACAAAGTGTTAAATTCATGACGACCACATGATAAATGCAATCAAGCAGAAATATTTCAAGGTTGGAGAAGAAGTTCAAGGGTGCAAACTACACCATTTTCGTATCATACCCCAATAAGCCTCCAAACATATTCTTTTAATTTTATCGACTGTCGGGAACAATAAACAGCAAATTAAATTATTGAATAAATAATTAGCATTGATTAATAAAATATATTATTAATAACAAATACTTAAATTACAGGAAATACTATATGTATAGTATGTATATATTATGATATACAAAGAATTACAATTAATAAAAAAAAAATTAAAGATGATGGGTAGGGTTCGGACCCCCTGGACCTCTTCCATTGTGAAAGTCACTGTAACTAATGAATGCAATCATTTTAAATAGTGCAACACTGAATCAATTGCCCACTCCTGATTTAGATACATGCACAACAACGCATTCTTAATCGTTAAAATGCTAAAGTTTAGTTCTCTAATTTTCATTTCCTACACCTCCTTTAATGCAAACTGAAGGTAGAGGCGAAAAACACATTCTTTGCTTTCGAGATGATTTTGGTCCTGCATTCTTAGACAGAAAAAAAAAATTACACGATGTCTTAATTAACACCTGTATCTTGCTCAACAACTTTGAGCGAAAGGTGGATGAACCCCAACGCTCAAGTATGTCACTGCATTTGTTATGCACCACCTTTACATTAAGGCGACGAAGAGTTTTTTGTCCTCAACAACCAGCCACTTAAAGTGTTCGAAAATGAAGAATTGTGTTTTAACAATTGTCTGTATATTTTATTTACAAACAATCCTCTGTGACTGTTATATTAAATTGTATATTATTTTGTGAAAAGGTACAGTATTTTTCGATTAGTAGTACTTAATATTACTGAGTTGTTCTCCTGAGCATTAATTTAAGAGAACAAGACTTACTGTTCTTCGTTCATGAGTGTTTAATTAAGGTAACACGAATACTTTTGGCAACGGACCTCGTAATTTTGAGCCACGGTCAAGTGTGAAGGACAACACTTGAGCTGTCCTCACTATCTCTAAATCTCTTGTTCAGCGACTCGACAATGCCGACCACAAGTTAGTGACCATGACCACTAAGCTTTTGCAAGCACAAATCAACTTAGATAGTAAGCTTGAGTAGCGTAACAAAATATTCTGCTTTCTCAACAGGATAATGAAGTCAGAATATAATAGTAATTTTATATCACTTTTTTAGCTGAAGAAAAATTCCGATTCTAGATGTTATTTTGTAACAAACCACGCGAAAGTGGACTTTACTACATAATGTCAAAAATCGACCAATTTTCTGAATTTTTAAAAATTTGCCTATTTAATATGCATATTACTAAAACAATATGGTATTCACTGATTACCATAATTAAGCAATAAATGTCATAAACCCAAGAACTACAACACAAGAATCCTTAGAATGAATGCTATCTGACTAATAATGATTAAACAAGTATAATTGAAAAAAATTGGAAAACCGAAATAATTGGTGGTACTGCTGGATATTAGTTATAGTATTCGAAACTCAAATAAGTACTTATAGCGTGTTCAAGCGAACGCAAATAAAGATCCATAGATCTTGTAGATCCAGCAATTAACGATGACTTGCAAAGCATTTAAATACAGAATCCGGTTAGCGATTTTTCGATGTGTGTGGGGTGTGCATTGCAACTCCTATTGTCAAACCCTAACATATTGGTGCCACCACTTCTGCTAATCTTAATGACGCGACAGCTGTTCCGGCGTCTCCTCTTGTTGACAGACCCGGACCGGACCGTTTGTGGCCGGATTCCGCAAACCCATAATTACTTAAGCGCCAGATTCCTGCCCTGTGTGAAAAGGGGGGACCGTCTGGAGTGGGGGGGGGGTGTGCGAAACGAAGAGAAGGCAAAAGGCGATAATGAAGTTAAACGCTTCACGCGCCTCCTCCATCCGGCAAACAGCAAATGTCCCCGACAATGCCAAGATTCCGGGGGTTCCAAATCAAATTAATAATTAGAAGGCCATTCTCTAGTGAGATCAGAATATGATTTCATCGTTCACTGTGATGCTCTTGATTGAATTATCTTGCCGCTCAAGACGTCAGGAGGGGGGTGGATCTGCAAGGAGGTATAACGAGGGGGGTGGAAGCAAACGAAAGGGGTTACCGCTACACAGAGTGGGATTTTCTAAGAGAGAGAGAGAGGGATTTCCCACCGGAGCAACCCCCCTCTCCTCTTTTACGGAAAATTTCGTCACGATCGCGGAAGCGTAAAATGGCCGGGAGTTGTTGTAGTATAAAGAGTGAACAGATTTTTCTTTTCCGGTTTTTCCCTTTTCTTCCCTAGCCGGTGAAAGGTGTCGATGGCTCGGGGCTGATCCGGATGTTTAAACGGAGGTCAAAAAATAAAAAAAAGGGAAGAATAACTTAAAAGGAGGAAGCGTGGAAGTGTGTAGGGAAAAAAAAGGAATGGCAATTGTGGGAAGTATCTGTGTATCGGTAACTTGCGACTTTTCTTTTCGGAGTATAAAGGTGCTGTCGAGAAAGAATAATACTCCGGTGGGCGTAATTATGGAATTGGATTTGGTATGCCTGATTGGCTGGTTAGCTCGTTTTAAGAAGAGAGGAAAAACTATGGTGGTGTCAATTAAGGTGTGTTTCTCTTGTATTTGTCTTATTTCAACTTTTGCGAATGTGTTTCAAAAATGCGTTCTGATTACTTTTTTTACCATCGTAATTTCTTTACTGATCGTACAATCGGAAGTTTTAAACTATGTTTTTTACGGAAAAAATGGAGTTTATTAATTATAAGGGAAAAAATTAGATACTTATATTTCTGGAAGGTTAATAGTACGGAAATAATTGTTAACACGATAAGACAAATTTAAAAGAAACACTTTAAAAGGTTTTTGTTTTATAATGCATATGCGATATTGCTATTATGTATTTTGCTCAGTAACACATTTATTACATAGTATACTTAAATTTGACATAAACTGAAATTAAGGGGTATTATTTATATAAACTTTTTAAAAATTTAAATTTTTAATATTTTTTAAAAAAAAGTACCTGAAGTTGTAAAACAGGAGTGTCGTGTATGGAGGGAATACTTTTTCGGGAGATTATTAAACCGAAAAAAAATATTTACAGCGAAGAAAAGATAATAAAAATGCAATCTAGATAAAATTTAATACGAACTTAAAATCAATAATTTGTCATTTTGTTTGAAAATTATCAAATTAATTCAATTATACCTTAAGGTATCTGACTACGTGCAGAACTGTGATTTTGAAAAAGTATATAAATGAATAATTTTTATTTTCCTTTGATGTAAGTGCCATCCGAATTAGAGTATACATTTAAAATTATTTTAAGAATATTGTCAAAATAAAAAAAAACTATTTAAAAACATATTTAACATATTTAAAAACATTCCTTTTATGAAAAATGTTTCTGTAATAATAAGGATATTTTGCTTATATATAGCAAAGACTTCTTTGCGGATTCGGAATTAGGAATTTTGAAAGTCACATTTTTTAATTGAAATAACAACCGGTGTTTCTTTTTAAATTTCTCTATTCTTATATATTAAACTATGAATAAATCCACTTCTAAATTATATATTTCAAAAATCTTAGTCCCAGGCTCTGTACACACACATAGAAATCTTAGCTATATATAGGCAACATATTATTGTAAAAGCATTTTTTCCCGAAATTTCTTGAATTCTAAAAAAAAAATTTAAACAATTTTATATGCATATTCAAATGCAAATGACACTAAATACCAAAACAATTATTCTATTAAAAATTTTTTGAAAAATAAAGACTCCAAATGTAGTCAGATACCACAAAAGAAAATTGAAAATATGTTCTTAAATATAACGCATTAATGTAATTCAGAAGTATTCAGGAATTTTTATTTTAAAAAAAGATGAAATTCCATTTAAAATATTATATACTTAAAAATCCACAGTCCAAAAATGAGTTCATACTCTTCATTTTTAAAATAAAGTAATAATAATCATAATTACTGTCTAATAATCTATATATTTAAAAATGGATGTTTATATATATGACCTCGCTTCACTCCAACACCGTTCAACCGATCAGTATGAAAATTGGCATGAATATGTACTTTTTTGTGGTGAAGGTTTTTATGCTATCCTTTTTGTTGCAGCTCCACACAGGAGAAGCTACAGCGTATCAATTTCGGCACCGTTCAATCAATTACAAAGTTGCCAAAATGGTCGCCAAAAATTATGCCAACTTGGCTCTATCACCAACATTTCGCTATGTTTCCATTGAACGCCATTATAATGTAAGGAACGGCGTTGCTTGCGTATATTACAATTTTAACATAAAATAAATACAACAGAAAGTAATATTAACGTACTACACACCCAGATATAAATTATTTATCCTATTTTAAGCATTCATTACACAAAACGTGTAACAATGTTACTTTTGCTGAGCAGAAATCAGCTTAGGAAGGTGATTTCAAAAACTGACCCACAAGGGAGTTACGGGGGCGTTATAAATAAATAAAAAAATCCTTTTTATCAGCTATTACACCTACAGACTTAAAATTCAATAAATATAATTTTTTGTTCAGCTGAGATAAGCAAAACGCATTTTTTTTTTTAATTTCATTTGCAATTCACGTAAAATTAACTCATTAAAAACTTTTTATCCGACAATTTGTATTGTTTAATTTTTCGATCCACCTGTGCAAAGAGTGAGTATACCAGCTAGTTTTTAATAAATTAAATTGTTAATAATTTATACATTTATTTTCATGCACTTTTTAAAAATACTTCATGCCCAATTAGTCATGCGTGTAATATTTTTCTCGTGATTCTTTATTTTTCTTTCTACAGTGCTTAAAATTGACTCCTTTATCAACTGGATAGAATATTGTTTCACTAAAACGTTTTTGTTACTTGTGTAACGGAAACACGCTATCTAACCATCAATAACGCCTTCGCATGGTTTATTTGACAAAAGAATATTAAGGTCATATTTTTTGGGCTTAATTTCTTTAGTCTTATTTGAAAACACGATTTCTGTAAAAACTACCAATTTTATTATCAACATCACGTTGCACTAGTCTAGTATAAATTTACCCTCATAATATTCGAACGAAAGTTATTAAATTTAAAGAATCATATTTTACTACATATTGCATTGGTTAAACATCCCAGTTACCACTTAGATAGATAAATAATATAATCAGTCATATGTTATTTTCAAATGCACAGCAGTATCTATATGTATAGAAAAATAACTCATCCATTCTCACTAGTCTCTGGAAGTATGAGACAAAGAGATTTGAAATTTGGCAGATATTATTCTTTTATTGATTAGAAATCCTCTAAGAAAGAGTTTTGCGAAAATCGATTCCCAAGGGGAGTTACGGGGACATTATTGACAAAAATTTCCATTTTTGAACTATTATACCCGCAGACTTGAGATTTGGAAAACCTGTTTCTTCTGTTGAGTAATTTAGAACGATGTTTTTGAGGAATTTGACTCCCAAGGCGATTACGGAGTCGTTGCATACAAAAATTCCCGTTTTTGAACAATTATACCTACATACTTGAAATTTGACAAGCATGTTTCTTTTGTTGATTAAAGATCCTTTCAGGTCGGGCTTTTGGAAATAATGGGGGAAGGTCGCAAAGGTGTTAAAGATATATATACTCTTATATATACTTCCATTTTAGAAATTCAAGTCCTGTTTTTTTTAAATCAAGAGACGAGGCTATAAGAATGTTATGAATACAATAAGGAACGAGTTTTGCGGAAATCGACTTCCAATGGGTTTGGAGAAAAGGAGTTACAGATAAGAAAATTCCCTTTTTTGGATCTTTAGACTTAAAAATTTGAAATGCGCTAAGCTCTATTATTTCACAGTGTACGTACTATTCTTTTGCTTAAGAATATTCGAGAAGCTTATTTTCTGCTGTATTCTCAATCAAACAATACGTAAAAAGTAGAGCATAATATTTTCTGAGGAACCATTTGTACTTTTTGAGCCTCATTCTCGATAACACGGCATTTTTACAAATTCAGCCACCCTTCGGTTCCACATTAGGCAGAGTTTTCTGGACTCTACTGTAGATATTTTTTTTGTTATATTTATTATTCCAAGTACTCTTGGTCACATTCCGAGTATTCACTACCGTATTAACGAAAAGTATATAAAACCTTTCCTCTTCATCAAATTGCGATATCGAAAAATCTTAAATTCCAATTTCAGAGGAAATATGAATAGAATACTTCAGAGAGAGAGGAAAAAAAAGACTTAAAGTGATGCGATAATGAAATGGTCCTTAAGCATTCTTCTGAAGCAAGGGAACCGATAAAAGCAACATCAAACAGAAATAAGTATTTCTCCACATTTTTCCTTTACGGAAAAAAAAAACACCGCACATAATAATCCAAAACTTTTTCGGTGGTGTGGGGAAGAAAAAGAGATCGAAACAACTCCAGACGAATTTTCAAGGCAAGGAAAGTAATTTTCGATTTTTGTGCGTCGTCGCGGCGTCCACTTTTAAAAACATTTTCCTTTGATAAATTTAGACTCATTAGTGAAAATGAGATGTACTTCTCCTTCTGTGAGAGGCGACAGGAGATAAAAAAAAAGGCAAGCGAACGGTGAGGTACATTAACATAAATCCAATTCCTCTGTACGGGGTTCTCTTTAGTGAAGAAAAAAAAAAATGACGTGGACGACAAATATCTGCCATTTTTTTTTGTCTCACTACCAGTGGGAGAGGGGTCCATCTTAAACCATTTATGGACGGACGGAACCCACCAGTGACGGTTACGGGGGAAAATCTAGGAAAGAGGCCATTAAAATCACAGCTTCCCGCAAGCACCGGCTAAGTTTGTCAACTTCTTCTAATATGCTAATGAAGCAAAAAGACAGACAGAGGTATCTGGCTTTACGAAATCTTATATAATTTTCAGTTTTCCCCACTCGGGCTACGAATTAGCGGTTTGTGGATTTGCATATTTATAAACGGAGACACGATGCCAGGGAAGTTTTGGGATTTTGAATTCGGGAAAAGACATTCGCGTATTCCTCTCTCGCCTTATTAATACTCATTCGCCTTCTTCTTACCCGTTACAGTTAAGGCTATCGGGTAAAGGCAAAAATTTTTCAATTTCGTTTTGGGAACGCGACAGAATCAATAAACGACGCTTTACTCTCTTACCAAGGAATCCCTTCTTTCCCTTTTAAGCCAGTTAAAACTAGAAATACCGTTTGGGAATTACAAAAGATCCGGGAACTCTTTCTTTTCCTCTTTCCCTCCACCC
>BMAV01005858.1:129392-142243 GCA_019973955.1 Trichonephila inaurata madagascariensis | reverse complement strand
TTTTTTTTTTGTCATTTTCTTCGTCAATAGAAGGTTTTGATACCGAGTATGTTTCAGCAAATAACAGAATAGAATGCAAAGAAGAAAAAAAACCCTTAGTTTTATGCATTAGAAGAAATGGCGGAGAATAAATTAAAATTATTTCAATTCCGATTTCTGCGAGGTATTTTTTTTCGTATCTCTTTATTAACATTTCTGAATGGAGACAGTGATGATTTGATTTTGGGAACAATGAAAATGCAGAACAAATTCGTAGGAATTATAACGAAAAATGGAGCTTAAGATTTAAGCGTAGAAAAAGGAACAAAATATCTTTTTGTATGGATATAGAATGCGAAAAAAAAAAATAACGATGAAAGACATAAAATTTAACATTTAGAAGCTTTACAAAAGTGCTCTTACTAAGATGTTCTATCACAAACATTTTAACCTTGTAATAATTTCGAGTGTTATTTTTGGATCAATTGGCCTCCTAATTTTTTTCAGCTTGTTTCAAGTAGAGCTCGATTTATATTATTTTATAACTTCATTGACTTTGTAGTTTTTTTTTATTCATCTAATTTTATAGCTTCATTGTTTTGTTTGTGTTACTTAACTCTGTCTTGGTTTTGTTTCCTAATTGTTTAATTTCGTAATGTACTGATTTGATTTTATAGCTTAATTTTTTGATTTTGAAATTTCATTTGTTTCGTAAATTTTATTTTGTTATTTACCTTTTTATTGTCTTATTTTATTTGTTTTGCGTATTGCCGTAAGTTCCGTGTGATATTTGTGGTGCACAAGGATTATTTTATCTATTCTTCCATTAAGCAAGTAATATAAACAAAATTTTTTAAGTCAATTCCTACTTAGATCAACAAAGAAAAATTTTATTTTAGCTACTTTTTATTAAATAGTTACAATTAATATAAATATGTATATGCATATGACAGAATCACAAATTTAAGTGGTTATTAATTTTTATTCATTATCATTAAAGTATCGAATTGTCATCCAAAACAATCGTTTATGTAAAATTTCATTTCAACTGAATGCTTTAAAACGTGAGAAAAAAAACTTTTCAAGTTTTGACACAAGTCGCCAAAATAATCGCTAAGTCGCCTGTGAGTTAGTAGTAGAAATTGAAAAACAATTTAAATTATAACATGATCAGATGAATGTGAATATTAAAGTCACACTGTTTGTATTTGAACAGGGCGACGTTAGTGCGGGCTTTTGGCGACGGGCCTCGTAATTTTGAACCACAGTCAAGTGATGAGGACGACACCTGAGCTGGCACCCTCTCTCCTAACTACCACACCACACCAACGGGAGGACGTTTGAGCTCTCGACAGATTTAACGTGCATCGCTCCCTTACACGGCGGGTCTTCAGCGGTACTAGGCTCGAACTCGTGACAAGGCCAGCCACAATCCGATACCTTGACCACTGGGGTACCGCAGTTCCTATATATATATATATTATCCTACTTAACTAAGAAGGGAAAATTTCTGGAATCGGAAACGAAGAACAAACCTATCCTTACACATAAAGTCAAATGACCAAAAGGGGAAACTATTATGTTTTCTAGAGCTGTCATCGACTTACGGCAGTAAAGTAGGGTTAAGATTGCTATATAGGAGCCTAAACTTCACTTCACCTTCAACAGAAAATTTATAAGTATCAGAGCATGAAAAATTGTAGAAAATAAACCAAGATTGAAAAAAAAAAACTTAAATTTAACTATTGCATATATATTCAAGATCAATTTTATTAATATATTCATTATATATTTATATATCACTCCAATAGCACTAAATACAAACTGAAATATGGTATGAATTAAAACCTTTGAAGCATTTTTCAGGATTAAAATTGTAACTTCTTTCTCTTGTATTAAGAAGGCTATTAATATCTCCTAATTTCTCCTTGCGTTTTTCAAGTATTCTCTCTAATTGTATTCCAAAAAAAAGCTTTAAAATTCATAACCCTTATTTTCCGCAACACCCCTCCAAATCCAAAGATTCCAAATAAACTCCTTGTTAGAGACTATTCAAAACGAGAGGAGAAAATACTGCCAGAAAAGAACAACCCTCCAGAACAAGGGCGGATGCGGCACCCTATTAAAAGACTCTTAAGGGCCGAGACACAACGAGGTTTGAAATTCATTTTGCGTTTCAGCCCAGGGAACCATCAAAAAGTGATTTGAAGGCAGCAGCATCTCTTCCCGACACCCCCTCTCTTCCATAAAGATCAGCATTGTGGGAAAAGATGGGATCTTCCCTTTTAACTTCTGAACCAGCGTGTCCGGGCACTTAACTGCAACCATTTACACTACACCCCCTCAGGAATTTATGGCACACCAGTTAACCTCTAGTGCTTGAAAGAGGGAGAGAGAGAGAGTTGTAATAGACAAAGAAGCTGTTCTTGGTCTTCATATTGAATTACGTAAAATAAGTGGCTCCGGAAGGAATTGAGGAGTTGGGATAGATGATTTTGAAGTTGCCGGAAATTTGTAAAAGGGGGGGGGGAAGGGTTGCATTTAAATCTTTTTTTCTTTGTTCCAACCCTCGTAAGCTTTCCGAGTTCTTAAAGGAAGGTAACAGATGAAACAGTTTGGTTTTTAAGTTACTTTCGCTTACTGAACCGTAGTAAAACAAGCAAAAAGACATGCAGGAATCTCGTCGGGATATAATTCTTTGAATGGGAATAAAAATGGAGAAATCTGAAGTAAAATTAAATTTTAAAGCATCAAAATACAAGCCGATAATGTTCATAAAGAATTTAATATAATTAATGATTTTTAAAAATTCTTTTATGGATGTTTTTAAAAAAAATTATTGAAATTAATTGCGGCTTTAGTTGGCTCTCTGGTTCTTTCTTCAGAGCTTAAAGTCTGAGAAATTTTTAAAAAGAAAATGCAATTACTAAACTACACCTCTTTTAGCATCAGATACTACAGACAACTACATCAGATACTTTTTATAATAGCCCAGAAAGATTTAATTCTGCTTTGTCTTTCTCGTGTGTAAACCTTGAAAGGAATTATGAGTAATCCTGTGTAAGGCTTCCCAGAAATAACACTTACTTACACACTCGGGAGAATCGAGCTCATCCAAAGGGTTTCGAGCTGCGTACCGAACCTCCGAGAAGTTACTTTATTTGAATACTAAACGAAATACATATACGAAAAGGCCCAAAATGAGAGGCCCTCATTCGTTTAGTATTCAAATAAAGTAACTTCTCGGAGGGTCGGTATGCAGCTCGAAACCCTTTAGGTGAGCTCGATTCTCCCGAGTGTGTAAGTAAGTGTTATCTCTGAGAAGCCTTACACAGGATTATTCATAATTTCCTCCAAGGTTTCGAAGCATTTTTGAGGAAAAAAACTCCAAGACGAACACAGCAAAAGAAATATGAAGGAATACAGTAACAATTCATGATTTATTTATATACTTTACAGATGCTCTATGTGTAAAACATTGGTTATACATCAATGCTATAGTCCAGTTCCTGCCTACCTCTAGTCACCATGGTACTATCAACGTTATTGACAATACGTGTTATACTTTTCTTTTTATCCATGTCCTCCAAAAACTTGGTCTTTTAACGTAAGACCCAAGATTTCGTACTCCCTTTGCTGTGTGATGTAACAGAACTGCATGAAAGGATAATACGTGCTGTCAATAACGTTGATATAACTATCATGTTGACCAGAGTGATAGGTGAACTAGATTAAAGTATTGATGTATGCCGTGTGACTAAGGATTCACACATAGAATATCTGAAAAATACGCAAAAATAATTATTTCTATATTCTTTCATACGTTATTTTTTTCTATTATTCGTCTTAGATCTTTTACTTCAACTATTCGAAACCTTGGAAGGAATTTTTTTTTCTGTAATGGGGCTGCGTATAGGTATTTCTACCTTTGAAGACCGATTACATTTCCCAGGAGCTGGTATCACTTTTTAGTGCGGCACCATTTAGGCGATACCTAGTCATTTTGACTCCTAATTTCTTCTCCAGAGGGCACCTGAGCTCTGCCGATACAAAATTTGTCTTAGGAGTTTAATTTTGCCGAGAGCATCCAAGCCAAACGGACACTCAAGGGATCTTTTTCGTGCTGTATAATCATACGACATGGCTGCTGTCGATTTTCTGCATCATGAAAATCCACCGACTTGTGCCGGGGTCGAACCCGCAACCTTGGGTACAGAAGGCCAACGACAAACCAACTATGCCACCCACCCGGCTAAAAGGAAGGAATGATAAATAACCCTGTATAATGATTGAGCCAGTAATCAAGGTATTAAACGCAGTATTCTTGTATATTAATGTGATCTGTATATCAGCGACACGGTTTGAGATGCTAAGCATATGCATCAAAACCTCCCAGAATTATAGATTTTTTTAACTTAACAAATCTTGCTGAAAATGTTTTAACGAAAATTGCTTATTTATTGATAATTGTAAGACATTTCATCACTAAATCATCTGTTATACTTCTTAAGCCTTAAACACCTTTGGAATCGACTTAGAAAAATATTATAAAATAATAATTAAGGTTATGGGTTGATAAGATCTGTACCTACATACCGATAGATTATAAGTGATTCTATGCTGTAAGATCTATGCAATATTAAGAGGGACTATATCGAATCATAACGTCAAGTATCACAAATCGCTTTAAAAATTGCATAATAAAGTTGTATAAAATAAAAAAACGCACATAAAAACAATATTTAATGTAACACTTCATTATTTTCTAAGTAAAAATTCATATGAAAACATCAATTGACATAATACTATGAAAAGTTGTTTTAACACAACCGCACCAAAAATAAAAAAAACGAAAAGTATAATAGTATTTATTTCTCAATCAGATCGAAAAGAAATTATGTACATACAGAAGAAGATAACGCTATTAACAAAAAAAACTTGTAAAAGAATACTTTGAATTAAATTAAGTTCTGTTTCAAAGCTAGTTAGAATGCGAGAATACTCCACAATGCTTTTTCAAACTACGTGTTAACAAAGTATAGATTGATCAAGGCATACACCACATAAATTACCATCTTTCCAGTTTCTACGTTGCAAACCTAACTAGTATATAATTTAGAAACATACAAGGCTTTCATCGACAATTTCGAACGAAATCGCCAATTTTTCTTTCAGCCTCCACTCAGAGAAAAAGTAGTTTCAAATTATCTTCCTTCAATGGCGTGCCAATTTTGTTTACTGCGATAATTGCATCATAGCCTATCTTTACATCGTCCGTGTCACTTCTAGAAATAAGTCATAATCATATGCCCGTCTTCGCTTAATTCTGTCCAGTGTCCACCAACCCTCCCCCTTGGTCATTTGGAGAATTATGTGTATGGCAGTGCGTTGACTCAGATAAGGCCTGCACGAAGCAGCTCGAAGGCGTTCTTTTTCTATTAGTCACATGCAGTAACGCCTCAAAAATTGAAGCTTCTTTCATTAAAAGCCGGACCGGCGTATCACGGCTGCTGGGCGAAAAACAAACAAGAAATACGAGGTAAAAAAAATAAAAGAGGGAAAGGTAGAAGGAAAAATAAAGGAAAAGGTGGAAGGCCTTTCAAACACAGGAAACAACACACCGAATTACTATGGCAACAGTGCCAAAGCACAAACGCTTTTCTTTGAATAAGGCTGGGCAAGCCATGGCACTTGCAGCCTTTTTAAGATGGGTTTGCTGTGCTGAGATGTATTCTTGATTGAAAGATGATAGGCTGTAGTACCTTTAGAGCTGAAAGCGGCTCTTTCTGGTTGTCCAGAGCGAAGAAAAAGCATTGGGGGTTTTCGGTTGTATTAAGAAGGTGTTTGTTTATTAATTTTTCTTTCTTTTTTTTTCCTGGGAGAGCCATTCAAGATGGGATAAGGTCAGAAAAATCGATAATGGGTTTTAGGTAATGTTGGGAATATAGAAGAGTTTGTTACAAGAATAGTATTTTTTGTCGTAGAAATTTCGCTCGGATATACGGTCTTTCCTAACAAGGCACGTAATACTATATTTAAGGTAACTGGCTACATTCAGAACCGAGATCTTGAAAAAGCTTATAAATGAATAATTTTTTTATATATTTAGTAACAGTTGAATTAGAAAATACATACAAAAATGTTATTACAAGAAATATTTATTTAAATGCAATATTTTGACAAAATAAAAATGAAGAAAGAATAGACTGGTTTCAAAACATTCTCCGTTTATGTAAAATGCTTCTATAATAATAATATTTTGCCTGTACGTAGATAGAAATTCTATATCGGGATTGAACAAAAATTTTAAAAATATTCTATTTATTTTCAGTTACAATCAATTTAAATAATAACGAATGTTTTTTTGTTAAAAAAATTCTTAATCTGATATAATAAAATATAAATAAATCCACTTCTAAATTATATATTTCAAAAATTTTAGTTCTGCCCCGGTTTTGTATTCCCTCTGCTACGTATAGGCAAAATATTACTGAAATAAAAACACTTTTCATAAATGGAGATAAATAAACAAAATGAACTTAATTTAAAAGTACATATATACTATACGAATGTCTTTTAGTTTTAAAACTTTTCTTTTGATGAAATCCTTTTTGTTTATACTTGAACTTTACTCACACACAACTGTGAAATCTGAAATTTTATCTAAATTATACAAATAGAATAACGAATACAAGTGGTTTTATTGTCAGTTTTGAAATCATTGAAGAACACGGGATTGCTTTTATCATGTGACAGTCATGAGTTGAACCACTTTACTAATAGCTAATGCAACAGCCCCTTGTTAGTTTATTAAAATCAATCCAAGCAATGAAACATAAACCTATTATTAACACTAATATCATTGACTATTATAAACTGTTTTCATACTAAAAGTTTGTAACATTGTTCAACTTGTTTCAATCTCCGAATTCCTGCTCTTGATAGTTTACTCTGTTTTCTACTTTTTCTGCCCAACTTTCCCGAGTCACCCCCCATAAAACTCAAGCTCGATCCGAAAATGACCACTGGACGCAGCGGAAAGCAAGACTTCTGTGATGAATGGCCTTTTCCACGTCGCCATTACTCATTCGGCACCGGCTGCAGTGGGAAAAGCTCTTTTCTTTCTCCTTTCTTCTTCTGGCCTCCATTAAATAATTAACCGGGGGAAGGCGAACAGGTGTTCTTCCTTCCCACGCCGACAAATCCCTGACATTAGGACTCGGGATGGTCCACAAATCGTGCCCTAACAACGGATTTGGCAGAGGAAAGAACAAAATGAGAGCTGGTAATTGTCTCCGGGGAGTGTTGGGCTCCATGGAGAGTTGGTGATTTGTCGTTTTAGTATGTAAAGCGTGAAGCTCATTTGAATGTTAACGGAAATCAAAATATAACTGAAAATTTCATAGAAAAATATCTGTACATTTTCATATAAGTGTTGCATAATAAGATAAAAAAATTTATGTCAATTCCTGCTTTGAATGGAAGAATAGAAAGAATTTTATTAACGATTGAAAATTGGAATAAGTTATATAAATAGGGAGAGAGTGAACTAATCGTAAGATTTGAAAGAGTATGATTTGTCTGCATTTTTGTAACAATGTACACCCGGTTTGGCTGAAAAACAGGTTTTCGACGCCAACTTTTGTATTTGTTTTAACACACAGTTACATCAGCGTTTCTCAAACTGTGGGGCGCGACCCCCTTGAGGGGCATGACGACTCTACGTGGGGGCGCAAGCTTTTGAAAAATAAAAAACAAAAGATTATTTTGAAAAAAATTAATTTACTGAAAGTAAACAAGCAAAACATATATATTCTGACATAATAAAAAATAAAATACACATTTACACTGAAGTATTACACTTATAATTGTACTACACAATATATTTTACAGTTAATTTAACAAAATACTAAGTTAAGAATAAACTTAATAATTACCAGTGACGCTATGGGATTGTCATGTATAAAATTAAATACAAAAAATAGCACTTATCTTGATCATTTTTGTACGGTTTATAATTAATCCCTTCACTGCCGATTAAAAGCTACGCGATTCGCTTTCCAATGCCAACTATTTTCCTCGTAGGCGCGGATATGAGTTATATTCGGGGGAGGGGAGGGGAAGAAGGAATAAAGAAGCAAAAAATATTCTGAAATAAGTAAATTCTTCGCAAAGATTGTCTATGTCCTTTTACTGCATTCCAAAGCCTTCGGAATTATTCTATGGATAGCAGTGCAGAGAAAAGATCATACTTCGGAAAGGCGTATATATACGTCCGGGGAAATAAACGTCTCGCTCAGTCAAAGCGTTAAAGTTAAGCCGGTGACAGTTAAGAGGTTAAGGTCTTATCGTAGTTTAAGTGGTGAAGTACAATATTATTGAATTCGATACATTGTTAATGTATGAGGGGGCGCAATGAAAATCAAGATTGAAAATTGGGTCACGAATATTGAAACTTTTAGAAGCACTGAATTACATTGTTACAACAATTGAGACGAATCTATGTTGGTGTCAAAAACCCATAATTAATTTAATTAATATTTAAAAAAAACTGTATTAACATCAAGTGTCACCCACTACAAGTTTAAAAAAAACTATTTGAGCTTGACTGGATGAATATAAAGTATTTTATTAACGATTGAAATCTGAAAAAGATAAATACATAAATAAATGTATAGAGAGAGTAATCTAAAATTAGGAATAGAGAAAAGAAAATGCGTAAATGCGATTGCTATGTATGTATAGTCGGACTTCTACTTAATGAATGTGTTGAATCCCGAAAAAAATTCGTTATGGGGAAAATTCGTTAAATAGAGATTCATATATCTTTGAGTATACTTTATTTTAATCCCCTAAAATAAATTCTAAATTTATAAAGACTATATGTAATTAAAGAAAGTATTTATTCACACTTTTTTTGTCAATTAATACTTATTTATTTTGTGTAGCATAACCATCAAAAAGAAAAAACTAACTTTGCCCTGGAATACACTGTATTTCAACTTCAAAAAATAAATTAATGTTAAAATTAATGAATTTTAATGACTTTTTTTTAATTTTAAGCGTACAAGTAATTTTAAACATAGATTATTTATAAACATTAATATTAAACATGCATTAACACACAAGCGTCCTTAAATTTAATTGCTGGTAAAGTCTTAATTTTGTTTGAAAATAGATTTTCTCTCATCTAGCCTCACATCTTTTCAGTTCACCTAACACCACTTCAGGTGCATTTTCTCACACTGTAATCAGCGTAGACTTTTTTCGAATGTTCAAAATGTTTTTATATTTTATATAAATAGGGTGAAAAAATCGAATCACAAGAGAAAAATTCGTTAAATAGAAAATGTACTTCGCTATTTGGAGGGTATTTTACGAAGAAAATCGTAAAATGATTCCTGAAAAAAGTTCGCAAAATAGAGATTCGTAATATGGAGGAACGATAGTATTTAATTTCAAAGAACTGTTACTTTAAACGTGTGAGATAAGTATTTGTTTGGCTCCACAAATAATTCATTTTCAAATTACCTTTCATTTAATCAACATATTTTTATTTGCTTGGATGATACTGATGTCTCACTTAATAATATTGCACACACAATGTAGATAAGAATAAAAATAAGAAATAATGTAATAGATTTTTTTAAAAAAATCCATTACATTTGAATGTTGATGATAACCAATTTTTTCCTGCTTTGCAATATTGAAACACTCGCGTGAGTTGTTTTCTCTGCGGTGGTACCCTCCTTGCGGGAAAGTGAGTTTGTAGGTAAAACTCGCTTTGATTTCAATAATTGATCACGTCGGTAAAATTGATTAAAAGAGCTTTATGAATTATGGAGGAATTAGTTTGAGTAATTCCATAAAACAATTTGTTGAAATTTAAAAGTAGAAACACTTTTGAATCCATGCATATGCGATAGAATGCCCCAATAATCCAAATGTACTCTAGATGCTTACTCCAAATAGTGCCAATAAATGTTTCAATATCTGAACATTTAACTAAATACAATTCAAAAATAAGAATGCAATGTGTGAGCCGCTCATTTCAACTTCTAAATAAGTTTCATATATAGTGTATTATAATTAATTTAAATATGTAGACAGATTATAAAAATAAAGTATATATGATGTATAAATATTTTTTCTCTCTTTCGCCAATGAACATTACTTTTAATTAATACATTTCAGCAAATCTCGCCAAGAGAACATACTTGGCGACGAAACACAAAACGTTCAAATAAAAAAGTTACTTACTACTAGTTATTACTAATTCTTCTGAATTACTACTAAGGAACTCTCGACGAGAAATTGTCGCAATTGGCAATATTTCTTCTGTGACTGGTAGCAGCATTTGGCGATTTATCGCCTAAGCGTGGCTTACCGGAAAGTACAAAAAAGCCATTTGCCTTTATTCAAAGGTAAGAATTTAAGTATTTATTTGATGTTCAGAAACTCCGTAAGCTTTCTGACTCTAAAAATTTATGTTTTTCCGCTTATTTACGAGAATAAAATAGAATTTAGGAATATTGAAATATATCAATTTCGCGTAATCGTCCATAAATACAAAAAATTTTATTACTCATTCAAATTAAACTTCCTGCGCCAAGGAAAACGATTAATTATCTGGCCGTCAAAATACTCGTTACATTTTTCATTTTGTGTAAGCGACACAAATTAAACAAACCAGTTTACTCTTCTCCAGCGTTCCAACAAATCTAGATTCGACAACTAAGGCGACAAGAAACGCTTCATATATCTCTATTTTTTTAACTTTAATTTTATTACTTTTTTTTTACTTCGAACGTGTCGCACTATCACTCTGAGGTTACTCATAATTAAGCGATTTGTTGTTTTCCTCTCTTACAGTGACGGTTCCGATTTGCAAGATCCTACCCATCTCCACCCCTGCTGGTATCGAAGATCGATGCGGTTGACACGAAACAGTGAGGTGCTATTCAAACCCCCAACCGAAGCGGGCCCCAACACGATATTTTTTTTTTTTTTTTTTTTTTCCCATCATCATCCCCCGTGTCCCTTTTTTCTCTTTTTAGAAAGAGAAATTTTTGTTTAATTTTTGGCAACTTCAAATGAGAAAAATCCCCACTTTTTTACATCAGCAGCGTTTATCTCTATCTTTTTTTCCCCAGAGGATAAACCTCCTCTCTTTCTAAAACTCGTCCCTTATTAATAAATACAAAAAAAAAAAAACATTTCATCCCCGTCATATCTCTCGATGAGCAAATTGAATACGAGTATGAGAAAGAAAGAGAGAGAGAGAGACGAGGTTGTAACAACAACAGGCACCCCAAAAAAATCGAAAAACACAGCAAAATGAAGGGGGGGAGGTAAAAGCAATGTGGCTATCGGTGACTGCGCATAAAAAACGGAGGGGGTAAGCAAAAACATAAAAAAAAGAGCACAAAAAAAAATCAGAGCATTACATTAAAAATCCCAGCGTATTTAATTGCTGCCTGATTATCGTTCCCCAAATACCGTAATGACTGCGAAATCTGTGCAACCTTTAACACCGTGAATATTCAGAATTTGGAACAACCGGATGATAAAGGGGAGTAGAGAAGGGAAAAAAATAAGAGGATCAAAACCCCAGTACGGTAACGCTGGTGGGGTGGTCCGCAGAAAAAACGTAATTAAATGTTTGAGAGTGTTATCTCCCCCTGGCTCTTCCCTCAACCCCGCCACCGTACGACGCGCTTTTGTCCTTCTTATCGTACGACAAGCATCAGAAATGCACCGTGTAAATATGGCTCATTTCTAAACATGATTAATTATATGCTGTTTCTAACGCTAATTCCTTTTTGTGAGGGGGGGGGTCTTTTTCGGGGAGATATACCCCATGAATACTCCTGACGTGCGGATGAGTCACAGAGTAGAAATGTCCCAGCGCAAAGCAATTAGTGATCACTGCTCCACCTTTGCGTCTAACTCAAACTCAGCTGTGATTTTTTTCCCTCTCGTTGCCTAATGCGTCTGGTTGATTTTTGTTTCTGGCAAACGAGAGAAATTTTTTGGGGGGTGGGATTGTCTAGGTGCGTATAATTAAACTTCATTTCAAAATCGAAATCAATTGTCGAAATTTGATGCTTTGGATTCTTTTTGAAGGCATTTGGAATCATGCATTTCAAAAATTAAAGTTATGCTTGTTGGTATAAAAATATCTGAATTAAAATTTTGAAACAGTGTGAAATTAAATTTAGTCCATGTTTTAATTGGTGTATTAACCCAGGTCTATATTCTTGTGTGTTAGTCATAACATTTCAAATCCGACGATAAAAATAAAGTATAAAAACAAAAATCCTTTAAAATATTTTATCCAAAGGATTTCTTTAAACATTTCTTACCCCTTTTGCCCTTATCCTATTTGATATATTAAAAAAATTCTTATCTTTAATTAAATTTTCTTATATTTTTTATCATGTTATATACATAAAATTCATATTACTGAAATTATGCAGTGAAATCAACTCGCTTTGACAGATGTTCAAAATCTGTACTTTCGCCTTTTCCTTACAAGTACATCAATAACTGAAGAAACAACATTCAGTTTATAGAGGTTAGTTCAAAAGCATTCTGGCATTATTAAAGCATGTTTAGTTACTCTTCGCATAATTATACAATTTGCATAAAATACATTAAGCCTTTAAATCAGAGGTTCCCAAACTTTTTTGTCTCATAGACCCCGTGCCATGTTTTTCGGTTTGGGGTAGACTCCTACTTATCTAATATTGAATTTTTGCAAATTTACCAATTTAAATGTCTTTTTGACATTTGGTATAGATCTACTTACTTTAAACGATTTAAATTTCTAACTGAAGTGAAATACGGTGTTCAAAACTTAAGAAAAACAT
>BMAV01005858.1:67625-114866 GCA_019973955.1 Trichonephila inaurata madagascariensis | reverse complement strand
ATGAAGAATAATTACAATTTATCTATGAAGAATAATTACAATTTATCCATGAGAATACATAATCGAAGAATAAGAAAAATTTGTTTATGAGAAGAGATATTTAAATAGTTAAGAAAACTTTCCTATAAGAAGACGCATAAGAAAAGAATCCACAAAATTTATCTATACGAAGACACAATCGAAGAATAAGAAAAATTTATCTATGAAGAATAAGTACAATTTATCTATGAAGAATAATTACAATTTATCCATGAGAATATATAATTGAAGAATAAGAAAAATTTGTTTATGAGAAAAGATATTCACATAATTAATAAAACTTTTCTATGAGAAGACGCATAAGAAAAGAATCCACAAAATTTATCTATACGAAAACACAATCGAAGAATAAGAAAAATTTATCTTTTCGAAGACAAAAATATATATGAAATATTCGAATAAAAAATATTTAAAAAATATTATATTCAAAGGATAAGCAAATCTTATCTCTCTATGAGAATACATATCCGAATAAGCAAAATTTATATTTAAAAAGACATATCAAGAAATGACAAAATTTATCTATGAGAAGACATATATGACGAATTAGAATTTATCTATCATAAAAAAAATAGTGGATAAACGAACATATTTTCTATCACAACCTAAATATGCAATCATCGTATGGTCAATTCGATCAACACACAACGCCAATTTATAACTTAAAGCTCTTTGATTCACAGTTATCTCTATCGGAATTAACATTTCTATTAAATAAATAATTATCAACTCTTCAAAATCTATAAATCAAATATTTCAAATTACTTCTTACACAACACATTTCAAAATCCTAACATCAATATTTTTATTGAATTTTCAATTCATTTCATTTGTTTCACTCTGCACACACACAAAAAAGTTATTTCCAAGCCTAAGAAACTAACTCCCTTTCCACAAAGGTTCGGAATCAACAACGGAACCTTGAATAGGCCCCAGCGGATTCAGGAGCTTCCCCCACCCCCTAACAAAACAAAGAAAAGGAGAGAAGAGGGGTAGATCAAAAGGAAATTGAGGGTCTCATCAACCCTTTCCTCTCTCATCAGGGAATCGATAATTCTAGAATCAATCGTACAGAGCCTGATGGTCATTCAAGAAGGCTATAAGTAGGCGGTTAATTTAGGGGATGCAAGAGTTTAAATCGTTTGTGTGAAAGATGGAATCGGATTGATTTCGAATTGCGCCAATTAAATTATAATGATTAAATAATGATGCGTTGAAAATAAAGATTTTAATCATAGAAATAATGTTTGGAAGAATCAGTCTGGAGGATATTGTGGTAAACGTTAAACGGTAGTTTTGTTCGCAGATTTGCATAATGATGTAATAGCAATGCAATAATAGATTGAAATAATGAGTGCAATTCATGATGGTAATATGATAAGTGCGATTACGTGTTCTTCATTGAATTCAAAACATTGTCATTAGACCTGTACTTGTTACCCTACCTGTAAAATTTTAATAAAATTTTAAATTTGATGATTGGGTAAAGATATTAGGAAGACATGGTATGATTTATACAAAAATATTTTATTTATTAGTTTATACAATTTTTTTTGTTTGTAACCAATGTAGTAAATGGATTACGTAAATCAGATTTTGTTCTCAAAATACAGTAAAACCTGTTTTTGCGCGTTGGATAAAAACCGCAAAAAAAGAAAAGAAAAAAACTCGAAAATTTTATAAATACTTACAAATAACAAACATCTTTGTCTGCATACTACAGGGGGGGGGCGGCTGTATGCAGTGGAGAGGGACCGCATGGAAAAAATCGCACTTAGAAAACACGTCAATTATTTACCAAATTTATGAGAAAGTGCTTACAAACAAAATAAAAATTAAAATCTCGCATCGAAAAATTATAAAAACATTTCATTTTTCATTGCAAGAATGAAAAAATTTTCAGAATGCACATACATAATTCACTGTTACTCGACGTAATCCAAAGAGCTCTTCTTTCTATGATGAATTTGTTCAAAAACACTTTCTTCATCTGGAGATAACAATTTCGGTTCATTTAATATTTGGCACCTTAAAGTAAATGATAAGTTTTTGTGACAACGGTCGGTTGGTCAGTTGCTTGTAAACGTCACGATAACCAAATATGCATGATAGAAGCTCTTTTTGTGGAATTTCTAACTCCTTTCAGAATTGGTGTCTATTTTAAGAAAATGCTTTTCCAGTTTGTTGGAAAGCTTGATCCCTGCATATTTTTATCCTCTCTCAAAGAATCCGGTTCTTCTTGTCCGTCTTCATAATATATCAAATTATTGATTATGTCACTTTTATTGAAAGTTTCGTCTTCGATCAAGCTGTCTGCTGACGCGTTGAGAGAAAGCAGCTGAACGTGCATTGTTGGGAGACTGTTTATAAAAATTGAACACGGAGTCTTGAAGTGAACATTACAGTGATGCCAAAGACGTTGAAATTCATATACCTCATAGTGTGATATCCCCACCGATGGGGATACCCTCTCTCCACTATCTACGCGACCCACACCTACGGGAATGAAGGATGCACCACTAAACTCAATCATAATAAAATCAGTTTATTCTGATCTTAATTTATATATAATACAACAACAATACTAGTCTAGGAGGATATTGATCAAGAGTGAAACAACGCAACACGTATTACCGACAAATAGCTCAATTAACACTGAATCTATCTTTATAGATTATAATTCCTATCCTAATAGTAACCATTCTATCCTTAAAGTTTAATTTAATAAGCTTACCACTAATTTCTTGCACACACAGCTACGGTCCGTAAATCTTCAAACTTTTAATATGAATAGCTCTGGCTGAGACAATGTTCCTCTTGTCTCGGATCCACTTGTAATTCAACTAGACAGGCACTACTAGACGACGCACCGAATTAAGACTTTTCTTCTAGAAACTTATCTCACTTCACTTAGTTTACTTAGCATTCAGAGCTTCACTTAGAGATCACTTCTAGCATTACTTCTCCACTTAGCGATCTTCGCGAATGCTAACATTTCAATATATATATAATTTCTAATTTGCATAGACACATTCTCTTCTTGAGTTGGTTGGAAAGAATTACCATTCTGGCCCCAAAGAATCCCAAGAGGACAATTTGAGGAAGTCAAGATAAAGCCCCGCAAAAGATCGCATAAAAACAAGTTCTACTACATATATAAAGGAGAAAATCGATCACACACTTATCACGATATCTCCGGATCTATTAAACCTACAGACTTGACCTACAGGCTTGTTCTTTTTTGAAATAATTGTTTCTTTTTTAATTTATGCATTTCTGTTGTAGATAAAAGCAAATTATGTTTTGGGTTAAATCCTACTCACTGTGCCCATGCACCCTCTGTTGTACCAAAAAAGTTGACCATGAACAGGCGAGGCAAAACTTGGCCAAGGGAAATAACTCTACTTCTATACATAATAGAAAATAGTTTGTTTGGAAAAATAAATATAAAGGGATGCTGACTGCTGTGTCGTAGAGCCAGAGTTCGAATCTTGGAGAAGGCATGGATGTTTGTAAATGTATAGTGCCGGTGCGGCATAAGAGTACTCTAAATAGCCGTCAAGCCACAAGTCCTCTCGTAAAATTGGTGGAAGGGGAAGAGAGATGGGAGGTCTCTGACCAGTTCCATGGTGTTCTCTTTCAAAATTCGGGTGGAACCGAGCCAAATCGCACTGTCACCTGTATGGTGTTCAAAGCTACGGCTGTCGATAGGCGTACAACTAGGCCCTTACCACGATTAGTTTCGCGAGCTTCGGTGTGACACCGTCAGACAGGTGACATTAGCAACAACAACAATTTATATAATAATTTTATGGATAAAATAAAATTTTAAATTTCATAAAAGTCTCGTGCTTCAAGTCTGAATGAATAAATTAGTAGGCTTGCCAATAAAGGAGGAGAAACAACATAACAGATTCTACTTTAAAATCTAAATTTAAGCAGGAACAGCACCTAAATTTTAGATTGGAAGTTTGAAGAATACACAGAAGTTTCTCCCACGACTATGGACATCATAATTTCATTCTGAACAATGTATTTAAGTTAAAAATGTTTCTCAATGTGTGTGACAAAAAAGCATAATATAGAAGCAAATGTCGACTGCAGATAGTTTCAATATACCAAGACCTCGATAATTTGTGTAAAACACTTCCAGTTACTAATCATAATGCAAGGATAGATGACATCTGAATCTCGAATTAATGAGTAATTTACTCTGATATTATGTTTAAAAAATTTAGTAAAAAGTACAGTATTTTTAATTGACTTTACTTAAAGCATCTATAACATGTTGATCTATTTTAAATATGGTTACGTCAGTAGGGGCTCGAGGATTTTATGCCATTAGTCTCAAAGAACAAAACAGTTCTTTTAGAGTAATGAAATTTATTGTAGATAAGCAGTCCGTAAGATATAGTGGCCAAATTTGCAAAAAAATCCCAGAAGACTTTCACACTTTCTGCAGCGCAGAGAAACAACTATCAGTGTCTAAAAATAGAAGTACATAAAGTTTATTCTCGAGTAACTAATAGTTAAGGGACTCTTCGACAGTCAAAGCAATACTGACTTAGTTTCAGTGAATGACTCCCATGTATAGTCTGCACGGCCGCCGTCTAACTTTTTCCGAAAGACCCGCGAATGTCATTGATTGTGATATTAATGGATTTCTCCAATAGTTTCTTGTAGCACCCATGTGATAACCAAGTCGCCAAAAAGGGTTATAAGCAAAACGTGTCAAATTTGGATGCCAAAACTGATGCCAACTTGACTGCATCGCCAAGTTCCAAATGAAATGCCATTATAATGTAAGGGACAGCATTTCTTGGACATATTACAATTTTTATCATAAAATAATCATAACAGAAAGTAATATTAATGTATCGAACATCCAGATATACAAATTATTTACACTATTTTAATCATTAATTGCCCGACATTCGTAACAATATTATTTTAATACATTTTCTTCTAAGGCTCTTGGATGGTTTTTCCCGGAAACATTTAATAGTTTTAAGGGTTCCATGAATCGACAAGGTTTGAAGATCTCTGCTTTACTTCACAAACATTGCATCATAAACTCACTAAAGAAAATAAATTAATTAAAAATAACGCCTTTAATAAAATGCTGAATAAAATACAGAACTCTAAAACACGACCACTCACTCATCTTCCATTAACAAAACAAAAAGAAAAAAATTATTTCTCTTTTTCTTATTACCTTAAGAATTATTATAACACACAGTATTATCTAGTATTTCTTTAACATTCCTAACAGTGCTTCCCAGAAACAACAAGAAAATTGGATTACGCAAAAATAAGAACAACAATAAAGAAAAAAAACTCCTGCTGGGATAAAAGAGAAAAAGAAGGAGGGTGGCCTAGGTGCGTGGGTGTGGCTTTCTTCTTTCTTGATTAGTCAGGTGATGAGAGGGCCTCTGACCCCCAGCGGGGCAAGCCCCCGCATCACGCAATGTCGTCTGCCACCTGCCCACTTCCCACACCTCTTCTTTTCTGCTGTGGCCAACAATCCCTTCGAACATCCCCCTCCTTCCACCAACCGTCACTCGGTTAAGACTTTTCGGGAAGTGAGTTTTTCCCCGTCCTCCCCCTACCTTCGGTGAAAAGGATTCCATTTATATGTACCTTATTTGTGTAGCATCTATAAAGAACATGGTATTAATCTAAACATAGCAGAGAAACTCTAACAAGAGGCGAATAATTTGTTATTTTTAATACAGAAAATTGAGGTAATGTTGATAAAAATAACAGTACAATAATGACTTAAGCAATGTACAGGGGGAACCAAAATTCTTGACCCGATTATAAATATTTATAGTGCTAAAACTATGATAATTAGACATATGATCTTTTCGATGTATAAGTACAGTAGAACCTGTTTTTGTGCGATCCATTTTTATGCGGTTTTTTTAGTGTGATTTTTTTTGTGCGGTATATGAATTTCAACTGCTCTGGCTAAACTTCAATGTTTTCTATCAAAGTACATATAAACACTTCAAGACGCTCTGTTCATTTGTTATAAAAAAAATCTCCCTCGCAATGGCACGTTCAATGGGCTTGATTCATGAAGTCACATAATAAAAACAAACACGTGTTTTCCATTGAATTCAAAACAAACATTAAATTAATTGTACTTGTTCTATTTGTAAAACTCAGATGAAATTTAAAATTTCATATTTGGGTAAAGATGTTTAAATGTTAGGGAAAAAAAATTTCTTCAAAAAGATTTTTTTAAATTAAAAAAAAAGTCGTATTTTATGCTTATACTTTTAAATAAAATGCATCTTATACACATATGTACTTTTTAAGAGAAAGTTTTTGCAAAGAGCAAAACTTGGCAATACCGGAGCGCGTGAACTGATTAGTTGGAAACACAAGGTAGTTTTTATCAAGTGACTATGACATCACATGAGTTTTTGAATTGATTGGCTAGAATCACGTGGCTTTCACTATCATGCGACTATGACGTCACATGAATTAACCTCATTGCTTCTCTCAACGCGCTGAAGACGAAACTGTCAAGGGAAGTAATGCTATCAATAATTTGATAGATTATGTGAAGACGGATATATAAGAAGAACCGGACTCTTTGAAAACGGATAAAATATATGCTGGGTCTAGCTTTCTAAAAAATCGGGAAAGGATTTTCTTAAAATAGATACTAATTCCGAAAGGAGTTAGAAATTCCAAAAGAAGCTTTGATTCTGCATATCAGGTTAACGTGACGTTTATCAGCAACTGATCAACCGACCGTCTTCTCAAAAACTTATCTCTTACTTAAGGTACCAAAAAATAAATCAACTGAAATTGTACTTTCAAGTGAAAAAAAGCGATTTTGAACTAATTCATTATAAGAAGATGAGCGTTTTGGATTATGACGAGTAGCAGTGAATTATGTATGCACATGCTGGAAAACTTCTCCGTGTATACATTGAGAAATTAAATGTTTTTATGTGTAATTTAATTATTTATTTTTTCTGGGTGCACTTTCTTATAAATTTCGTTAGTAATTTATGTATTTTCTAAGTGCGACTTTTTTCATTCGGTCCTTCTCCACAGCATAAAGAAAATTTTCTGTAGTATGTCGACAAAGTTGTTTGTTATTTGTAAGTATTTATGCAAATTTTCGAATATTTTTTTGTGCGGTTTCTATTTATGCTGTCCCTATCCACCGCATAAAAACAGGTTTTTTGAGAACAAAATCTATCATCACAGAAAGAAGAGCGCTTTAGATTACGACGAGTAACAGTGAGTTATGTACTCATATGTGCATTTTGAAAATTTCATAATTCTTCCAATGACAAATTAAATGTTTTCATGTGTAACTTACTTTTTTATTTTGTTTGGAGAAACACTTTTTCATAAATTTCTTAAGTAATTGACATATTTTCTAAGTGCACCTATAAAATTTCAGCTCAGTTGAGCGCTTTAAAAAATGTATTTAACACTAGATTGCCCAGGGAAGTTACTTTGACTGCTTTTTAATTTCAATTAGAACAACAATTATACATATAATGCACAATTTGTTAGAATTTTTTAGAATATTTTTTTTTCAAGTGAAGTAAATTTTTTTTATATTGTTAATATTTACAAATAACTTGTTATACGACTGTAAATAATATAAAAAATATCAAAAGTTAATTTTAAATAAATTTCTTTACACATTAATCATTCTTTCTCAATGTAGTCATTTTGACTGCTTTTAGGAAATATAGGTATACACTAAGTTTCATTCTTACTAGTGTTAATTAACGATAGAAAATTTGAACAAGATATATATAGGGAGATTGTGAACTAAAAGTAGGAATTAAAAAAAATATTCATTTCATATATGCTTTTGCAAAATCAAGTTTTCAAACCCAGTTGGATACCTTAAATAGGAATATAATGCCACATATATTTTATTTATGATTAAAAAACCAATGTATCTCATTTTCCTATATATAATATATATATATATATATAAGTTTATGCTTAAATATATAAAATAACTTTCCGCAATGTCTTCCTACTCTAATCAAAAGGGACGATATTCTTTCTGTCATACAGTGAGTTCGTTTTTTCAACCTTTTAATGTATTAACTAGTTCATGCGGGATAATGAAAATTGGCTGCAACCGGTTTGCCTGTACGTTGTTCGAACACAAATATTTTCTTTCTTTCTTTGATTTGTGCGTATTTTTTATTCTTATGGCTGTATTATTTAGTGCTAGTGTTTTGAAAAGGTCATGCAGTTTGAATATGGTACTGAAATGCTTTCCATCCGGAATATTCTTTGTGGTGAAACCGGGAATTTTTCTATTTGATGAAGGCAGGAATTCAGGTCCTCAAAATTTGTGCTTCTGTATGCAATGCTTTTACATTCATACCTACGATTTTTGAAATTACGGATTACACAATCAACAAAAACACTTTTTTGTGAAAGGAAGAATTCAATTTGGATACAGATTCAGAACAGTTTGCTGATTACTTTAAAATTTGGCGTATGTATAACGCGCACCTATATTTTCAAGCCGTTTTTTTTTTTTAATTTTCAGGTATATTTGCGGTATAATGCGCATCTCCTTTTTTACGAAGAAACCTGAAATGTGGGTGTTTAATGTTTTTATGTTCAGAAGACGCGCTTATTTGAGCTATTATCCCAAGGTTTAGAAAAACCTGTATAGAATTACAACCCTTTAAGTTCATAAAGAATGTCATTTATTTTAAATAAACAATATTTCAATATATGTAGTAGTCTAATTTTTTTTACGCTCATCTGTTTTGTTAATTGTAAAGATCTCATTTATATACCCGATGTATAAAGCGCATCCGTAAATTTCAATGTTATTTTTTGAGTAAAAAGTACGCGTTATACGCCGGATTTTACGGTATTTGGGGATTATACTTTATGAGAACACACACACAAAGCCCTCAAAAGTTTTAAAAAGTGCAAACATAATTTTTTTTAAGAAATACATATGAAAAGTTCTTCATAGCATGCAGGTGCAGTAAACATTAAAAAGCGTTTTTGTGGTCCACAACTGTAAAATAAAAAAATGGTGCAAAAACTTTAAAATTTAAAAAACTGAATAAAATGAGAAATTGGAAGGATTTTATTTAAGTGTTTGTCTTTTCCCAGCTTCCTTTATTCACTATTATGAATATAAAAGTATCGCATACATAGAGAGAATGGCCTTACAACCTCTTTCAATTCTTTGTTTTTACATTCTCATAAAACACTATACATAAAAAAGTATCGCTAACTTAGAGCGAATGGCTCGTACAGTCTCCTTCAATTCATTGCTTTTTTATTCCTCCCGGATAAACAATAACACACACCTTATAATTTAAATAGCGCCATCTAGTGGCATACATGAACCCTAACATTAAGTATGGTGTTTAATTACAAACCATAGAAATGTGCCTTTTTTAAAAACATTTTGGGTAAAAAACTTAACCGGTTAAAGGGTTAAGTACACTATAGAACAGCGATCCAAATATCAATATAAAAGCAATTAAACGGACAACTTTTGAACTGTGTACCTCTCCACCCAGCCATTTTGGAATAATGTAACCGATCCCAATAGGACAATTTAGTTAAATAGGTACCAGAGCTATTAAACAGTTTTATGTACAACAAATAAAACTCAAGAACTGGCCTTCACAAACTGCATGTCTTTGCCTTTTCCATGAACAAGAATAAAAGAAAGGAATTATTCCCATGTACTTGTAGACTCGAGTTGGTCCATTTGAGACCGGCAGAGGACGTAGTCCCAGTGGCCGATGCAAATTCAGGTTAAAACAGTCAGACTCGAGGGACTAGAAGGACTAGAGTTTCGACTTACCATTGTTGCACAGACCCCTACTACCATCGACTTCCGATTTCTTGACGTTCGATTTCCGTTCGGAGCTTGTTTTTTGAGGAGAGCGTCTTCAAAGAGGAAGAAGTACTTTGTGTGTGTGTGTGTACATTGACGAGTTAGTGGTGCGTACCCCTGTACCCCACTAAAACTTTATTTCGACTTCACTTACTCCTCTCCCTCCCCCCTTTTTCTTCCATCCAAAAGATCGCGCGTTCGAGTAACCAAATAACTTTTGGGCTGGAGTTAAAACTTGCTCCAAATCAATTTAGAGTTTACTAAAGGCACAGGCCCTTTTGTGAAAAGGGTTGTGTGCGTAGAATTTGAGGAATTTATATTAGGCATAAAAGGGGCATGGCGGTGTTCATCAAATTTTGTTTCTTGTGTAGAGTTTTGTATGTGTGTGGAAATACGTCGTTCGATTTCTGGCGGGCCTCTTTTTGAGATGAAATTAATTTGAATGTTCTTTTTTTTCGCCTTCTTTAAGAGTGTTTGTAGAGTTAGGCTGTGAACTTTTAGTTGAGTTCCCGTTCTTTTTAACCCTTTTGCCACAAAGTGTTTTAGTGAGTTATTTTCAAAGCAGTATTTTTTTTAGATTTTAATAGATTGACAAACTAAAAACATCAGGATCTTATACTTGTTTTGCATAAAATCATTAGTTTTTATCATAAAACCCGGTGTATTATTGTACCTTTTACTTGCGAAATATTTTTTCGTTTAACATACAATATTCTTCATTCAATACGAATTATTTTTGCTCTTTTAAAAATTTTCATTTTGAAAAAAAATTTAACCTTAAAATACACACAAATACAATAAACACTATCATTTAAAAAAAACAGGAGGAACAGTAGTGTTGAAAGGGTAATTAGCCTTTTTTTTTTCAATCCATATTTAGGAAATTTATTCTAAAAAAGAAAGTTAATTTCATAAACCATTATTTTCTTATAAATTTTAAAAAACTGAAATAGTTGAGAAATGTTTTAAATTTTTAAAAATATTCAATTTTATATTTTTTAGTTATCCTAAGTGATTTGTATTCCTTACGTTATTGGAAACAAAAAAATAATATGGAATTGAAAATGTGTCTCCATGCTGATTGTTAATAATTTTTTCTCTAACTAAACCCGAAAAAAAAAATGAAAACTCTAAAGTTATTAACTCTGACTTTTTTTGAAGAAATATAATTAGAGCTCGCAGACATAGATCTATAGTAACTTTTATAATACATTTATATGTAGTTATTTATAAAACATTTCAAGACTATCATGAATAGAAAAAATACCTAAGAAAATATATTATACTTCCATCGACATAAGTGCAACTCTAATATTATTTTTGAAATTTATCACATGCCCGTCATGAATTTAGCTTTTGAAGAATACTCTCAAATATATCACAAACTATATTTTCGCATGGTTCGCTTAAAAATATAACTTCAATCGCATAGTAAAATTTTTTAAAAATTAAAATACGTAGTAATGAACAATGCAGATAAATCAGTCATAGTTCTTAATCGCTTCAATATCAGAGTAATTTATTCATTAATAAACTAATTAAAACCAAACATCACTACTAATAGCCACAACGTCTGATATTTAATGCTCCGTGATCCCTCTAAAAATGCTTCTCACCTTCAAAGTTCATTACTCACATGAACAACAAATAAACATTTAATCAACTTTTAGCATGACCCTTTATAAGTCTTTCAAAACCTTTACCACTCTTTTCTTAAGTTCCAAAGTGGAGTTTTCATAATTTTCGAATATGATTCAGCGGGGTGGAAAGAGAAAGGGGGCCAGGAGCCCAAAAAAGAAACTTTCGACTTTGAGCGATGACGGGGCCCAGAGCAGGTGTCAAAAGCTCAGCCCATTACGCTGGAGTTCCACGGAATATGAACGATTAAGCTTCTAAATTAATGGCTTTCATTACTGCTGATTATCCGAGACCCCATCCAATTGAATCTCCCTTTCTCAGCAGCCGTTCTTTCAGAGAAATCTGTTTCGTGAGTCTTTTTTTTTTCCTTCCTCTCCACCCTTCGCCCCTTTTCTCTCCTTCCTTTCTTCCCCTTTTACTCCTTTTCTTAGAGAAAGGATTGTAATTATAAGCCCTCCCGGATAGAAACAATGAAAGAAACGGTTACAGTTAACCACCGGTATCTAATTATGCGGGAAAGCTTTGGAATATTTCTCATTGATATCGTCATGAGTATTGCTCTTGTTCTGGACTTGTGGTTCGAAAGAGGCAGAGGAAAAAAAAGGGCATGTTTGTAAATAGAATGCAAAAAGGAACTTTAAATATCGTCTGCGTTTAACTGTTATTCTCCAATTTAGAATAAATAACGGAATACCAGCTGGATATAATATAGCATTAATAAGTTACAGAAAAAAAGTAGTACGCTTGTAAAATAGAATGCAAAAAGCAATTTTAAATAACATTTACGATTGAAAAATATAAAGTGAACTGTAATTCTAATTTAAAATAAAGTATAATGGCGAACCAGTTGGATATAAAATAACATTGATAAGATATAGAAAAAAAAATAGTACACTTGTAAATAAAATTCAAAAAGGAATTTTAAATATCGTTTGCGTTTAACAATTATTCCCCAATTTAGAATAAATAACGAAATATCAGTCGGGATATAACATAACATTAACAAGACAGCAAAAATGGTAAGCTTTTAAACAAAATGTAACAAAAAATTTTTAATATCGTTTGAGATTGAAATGCATCACGAACTATTATTCAAATTTAGAATAAAGAATAACGTAATATTAATTGCATATAATTATAAAACTGAGAAAGAGAAAAGTATTATGGTTGGAAATAGAATGCAAAAAGGAATTTTAAATATCTTTTGCGATTGAAAATATAACATGAACTTAAAAATTCTGTTTTAGATAAAGAATAATTATACACCAGTTCTCTTATACAGCATTAAAACTTTAATTTTACTTAAGGTCCGAATTGGAGTTTCTCATTAATAATAAAAACATATGAAAAAATACTAATTTATTTGAATATTTCTGCATTTAAAATGTAAATGCTATTTGTAGCTTTAGTTTTAAAATTCAAACCAAAATTCAATGCTTATTTCAGCCATTCCAGCTTCGAAACTGGCGTCATGAAGGCTTTGTAGTTCAGATATCCGTCGAAAATAAATTAAATACATTTTACTGTACATTCATTCGTCTTATTTTTTTATATCCATAAAGCATAACGTTAATTTATTGTGATATTATAAATTTTAAAATATTTAGCAACACTATAAATGATATAAATAATGATGACCATACTGACTAATAATGATTGTTAATGATGCAACTATTAAATTAGCTTGATTTTTATGGAATAGAGAAAAACAAATGTCAAATTACAACAAAAAAAAAATTATATATAGAACACTAAAATATTTTTAAAATAGTAGTTATTACAATTTCTAAAACCTTTTTTATGAACTTCATGTTAAAGTAACACGTGGAACTTTTTGTGATACATCTCGCAATTTCACACCACGTTCTGATGAAGATATTTGAGCTAGAATTTCCTCACTCAGCAAACTTCCACATCCCATCGGACTTGGAAGTAAAATTTAGTGTAATTAGTACCCTTCATTATTTTCAGTAGAATTGAGCCGAACCTAAGCCTATCTCAGTTCTAAGTAAAAAATCAAATAATTTCAAAGTAAAATATTGGTTTGTATTATTGAAACGCGTTTAATATATGAGCTGCAATCTCACTAAAAAATGCAAAAATGACCCGATACTGCTGAAAAGTAACATCACTTATATTTCGGCAGGAATTATATTTTCAGCTATCTTTTTAAAAATAAGGTTGTCGTAAATAAGTCTATTTCTTTTATTTCAGATACGCTTCCAAAGAAATAAATTGGATTGAACCTTTAAATGCCTTTCTTTTAAAAAATGTTAAAAAATTTGGAGGTTCCATAGTTCAATAGAGTTGAAAGAATATTTGAAAATTCTTCAGCTGTTCTAAGTTACAATTTTTTTTTCACAAAGTGATAAAAACCAAGCAAAAGTATTTTTTTAAACTTTATTTTATTATTTAACAGGATTTATTTAAACAGGAACTTATAGAAATTTTAATTTTTAATAAAGATAAATGAAAGAATGGAACTATTCATTTCTGATTTAAAAAGCAAAACATTTTAAATTTAAATCTGAAATGACTCAAATAGTAATTCATTTTTTTTAAAATTATTGGTCTAAACATGATTTTTGTTTGCTTTTAATTTCATGCTTTCCTCTCAGATTGATACTTTCTCGTTTTTCCCGAGAATCTCTTCAATTTTAAATCCTTAAAAAATTTAATTGAAAACCTCAGAAATAAGTTTTAGAAAATTACCATCTTGAGGAACTTCAAATGATTGTTTTTAAATGTAGTATGCCAGAAGTCAGCAACCTATGGCACTCGTGCCAGTCTTGGCACGCGGTACAATTTTCAGCTGTACTCTACACCACTGCAAATTTGTGAATTTTTGAGTGGATAGAAGTTGATAATTTTGAAATGGAGCTTATTGAACTAACATCTTTAGAATAATAGGAAGCAAAAGTTACGGAATCAAGACAAAATCTGGAAGATAACTGACGATAAATCGACAGCTATTTTAAGTTTTTGGATGTCATTGCTGGAGAGATTTAATTGTTTGAGGAAAAAATTCCATATACTCTGCTTTCCACTTTTGATTCTACATATCCATGTGAATAAATCTTTTCTCATATGAAAAATATTCCAAATCCTCAAGTAAGTTGCTTAACAACTGAACACTCAGAAACTGAAAGTCAAATTATACTACTCATATTGCGATGTAAAGTAGAGCTTTGCAAAGATAAGGCTCGCATTAAAATTTTAATTTTTTATTGAACTATATTGCAAAAATACTTATATTTTTTATGTTGTTCATTTCTTATTTTTTAATAAATATTCTTAAGATATAATATATAAGTACAATTTTTATTTTTATTTACGTTGAAGAATAGTGATATTTTATGTCGTTTATTTTTCAATTCCTACTATTAGTTCACACTCTACCTATACATCTTGTTCGAATTGTAATCGTTAATAAAATACTTTTTATTCATCCACTCAAGTTCAAATACATTTTTTTAAACTTGTAGGGGATGACACTTGATGTTAATACAGTTTTTTCAGTATTCATTAATTTTATTTAATTAATGGATTGATGGTCGTGAGTTCGAACCTGGGATGGCCTAATTTCTGAGAATGTGATTTATGTATGAATAAATAAAAACTAACAAAAGTAATAGTCCAACACCATATATAAAATGGAAAATTGCAAGTAAAATCGCTTTCTATATTGCCACTTAATATTGTGATTCTGTCATATGTATACACATATTTATATTAATTGTAATTATTTAATAAAAAGTAACTAAAATAAAAAATTTCTTTGTTGACCTGATTAGGAATTGACTTTTAAAATTTTTTTATATTACTTATTATTAATAAATAGCTTTAAGTGTGATGCATACTTAATATATCATCGGCCTAATTATCAGACTGCGTAACTCCACCGGTGTTACTGATTTGATATAGGAGTGCAACGCGCCAAGAGCTTTTTGGCGCGATTCCTTAATCCTTTTGTTTTGTCTACGCCATGCCTCAGTGTGCTCCGCTTTTAATTTATTCCTCGATCAGTGTAATCACTACTTTTTTTTATTTCATAATAAAACCAGATTTCGAAGGGAGAGGTGGTGGCAAGATTTTAACATAAAATAAATACAACAGAAAGTAATATAAATGTATTACACTTCCAGATATAAATTATTTACACCATTTTAAGCGTTCATTACACAAAATTTGTAACAAAGTGTTACTTTTGCTGAGCAGAGATCACGCGGAAAAAAAACCAAAACAAAACACTAACACTAATATACGTTATCCCCATGGCAACCACATTATCGCACAATAAAAATATCAAAGAGTAAACCTATATTGTAATATTATCGCCTATCTTGGCAAACATAAACAGCAACTTGGCGCCTAGCCCTACTGTATCAAATTAGCATCCCAGATGGAGTTACGCAGTCTGATAATTAGACCGACGATATAATAAAACTCCAAATCTATATTCTTGATATCGATTCCCCAACTCTGCATGCATTGTCGAGGTAATTGAAATAATTCAAATACGCCTACTGTGTGGCACCGATCCCTGTGATATACTGTTCATTATTTTTATCTTTTAAAACTTTTCATAAATAGTTATTTTTTAACAAAAAAAATTATGTGTAGCCATGAAAATACTACAAGTATTTGAAATGATTGAGAGACAGCAGTAAATCCCTGACGACTAGTGAAAATTCTAAAAAGACTCCATTTGGCAACAAGCAATTAACCCGCCACCCTGGTAAGCAGCAACCATTGCTCCAGAGAAGACAATTCAGCCAGGGATAAGGTTTTTTTCCCATCAACATCTCTGGCCGAATAACTCTGCCACAAAATCCAACCACTCCGTCATGTCCCGGCATCTGGTGGCATCACCCATCCGAGTTAAGTTGAGTCAATCCTGCGGAAGGCAAATATCGTCTGCCCTAACTCTAGGGGCTATGAAATCTAAAAAGGCTGAGGGAAAACCGCGGAGGAAAAGTGGGAAAAAATGTACGGCAGCTGGCGCGCAATTAATTGGCGGTGGCTCTTACGCCAGCTGACTGCCCCGCCATCAATCACGGCACCAGGGGGCGCTCACATCCATCCACCTTCATCATTTAATAAGAAACTTCCCTTCCCCCCTTACATTTGCCTTGCGTATGAATTTTTGGTAGATTTTCTAAACCGCCACTTAAGGGGGGGGGGGGGAGGATTCTATTTTGAAGGATTAAGTCCAGTGCTGAGCAGCAGGGAGAAGGGTTACTTTAAAATATGCTTCTACGTTGTTTTCTTCCGTGCTAATCGATCTGGGAAAGATGCGGCTAAATTTGTATTTATATATGGTTAAGAAATATTCTCTAAATCATCGCCTAACTGATATTTATCGTTAACGATGTTATTAGAAGGATAGGGATTCATCAAATTACAAGAAATTGATGCATTTATTTTATACAATAAGAACTTAAACGCGAAATAACTTTAATCTGACATATTTCTTCTCAAACGCTAAGATACTCTATTACATTCACGTCAAAAGAATTAACAATACTTTTATTTAATATGGTTTTTTTTCTGTATATTAAAGACAGTTTCCTAAACTACATTAATTGTTAACATGCTCAGAAAAATCAATGCTTTGATTACCAATCAGTCAACCAACTCCCAATATAGTTGTATTTATTCTAATATACACGAGTGTTTGACAATGATTTTAAATAATAAAATAACTATACATCTATTAAATGCAAGACAGTTGAATTTACATGCGATTTTTGACATGAATACATTGATTGCTCTGGATATACGTATGATATTTAAAAGAAGTAGCTTTTCGTTTAGAGTAATGGTCACCAAACCATTGATCGCGAGCTACGAATAGATATTTTTGGTAGAAATTGTGTTAATGCTAATTTTACTAATAATAAGTTTTGGAACAGATTCACTGATGAATATTTCAACAATTGTATTCGAAAGGTAGCCACTACCTAACATTAAAAAATGTGGTACACATAATTTTGAACAAGCTGAAAATAAGGTCGAATTTTGATTTGTACGTAGTTTATTAATATCAAATTCACATGAATAGCTTTTAAAACGTCATTTATTAGTATTATTCTATGCCGCATGTATCAGGATGTCTGCTTTTCATACTGAGGAAGAATACAGTACTAGAGAGATATTGATGATTATCTTTCTGAAGTTGCAACTCCACCCTCGGGACAAACTTCGTCTCGACCAATCAGAACGCTTCCTCTTGTTTCACGCTCACATCAAAAAACTTTTCTAATTTTTCATCCACACTTCTCAGCTGCGTTTGGATATAGGATATATTAAACTTTACCCACTCTCCTGATCATTAAAACTTGCAGTCTTTTTCGGAGTTTTTCACTGTTTAACTTAATTTTCAGTAATCTTAAGCAATTCATTTTCTCAATTTAAAGTGTTTTAAATTTTGTGACACCATTATATATTTTTTAATTAATTTATTTTACCAATAGTTAAATGTCAATAGTATGTCAGTCATTTCAAAAGCACAGATTGTAGGTTAGAGTCCGGCAGGGTTAGTATTCCATAGAGCTACTAACACAATGGCGTAGTCAGACCTCTTATGGGGGAGAGGGAGTGCATTCTCTATAAAAAAGCACGAAGACGAAAGCGCGAGGGGTAGCATCTACATTAAAAATTAAAAATCTTTTGGGGTCTGCGGAGTTTGAACCCCTAACCACCCTTGTGTAATCCAATGCACCAACAATTCTTTCTCGAGTAGACACGAAAAGCAAATACATAATGTAAAAATAGTTCGCATGATTTTGATGCTTGAATAAACTTTTCCGTTGTGATTTCTTAATCTCATACCTTTGTATCTTTTTTTTTTCAGCCTGCAAACGGAAAGAAGAGCAACAGCAGCAACAGCAAAAGAACCCCAACACCCCCAAGAAGCCCCGCTTAGTCTTTACCGACCTCCAGCGGCGCACCTTACAGGCCATTTTTAAAGAGACAAAGCGACCCTCCAAGGAGATGCAAATCACCATCTCCCAGCAACTCGGACTCGAACTCAGCACCGTCGGGAACTTCTTCATGAATGCCCGTCGCCGCTCGCAGGACAAGTGGCAGGACACTGAGGACAAGGCCAAATCGTCCCACCTCCTCAACGGACACCACCACCACCTCCTCCACCTCAGTCCCACAACCACCACATAGCTACAGGGGCTGTTCGACACTCGTCCCTGCCGCTACTACGATGGCCTTCTGACCCCCTTGGCGTGATTTACCCTCACATCTCCTCTCTCTATCTCTCTGTATCTGTGCTAACGTCTCTAAGGGTGCCGCCTGGAGACTTACTTCTACGAGGACATCACATACCATTATGAAGTGCTCGGCCGAGGTGCTGAAGGGTCATCCCCGTGTACGCTTGGGGTGCAAGAAAAATGCATTGGCTGATTTACCTTACACTTACAGTGTAATTTTTCAATTATTTTCAGACTCTTACATCAGGGTCCCATTTATACGTTTCTGCGTGCTGTTCTCTAAAGAAATAATTCTTCTACTCTCTACCAAAAAGTTAATTATAGAAATACTAAATCACTCAATAAAATCCATTTAAAATTTAAAACTCGAATAACCGAAATTGGAAAAACTTTGTACTTGATTGGTCATTTTTACCTGACTTACAACCCTTGATTTCTGAGCCCCTCGGCCAAGTTCTAGATCAGCCATATGGGATAATCTATCGGTTTTGTAACACGAAAGATTTATGCTTGCACACAGCTTAAATACTTACTTTCAAGATAATGAATTCAGATTTATCTATATAAGAAGGATTTTAAAATTTTGTATAAATTCATATCTACCTAAAACAAATAATCAAGCAAAAAAATTTTTAACTATTGTTTTACGAACTTGTTAAATGTATTCCTTTATTTTTAAATAAGCATTGCTAAACTAGGTATTGGCTGAAGAACTCCTTCTCTAAAAACCTTTTTTTCCTTTTGAAAGACATTTAAAACAAATTTCCTATTTTGAAATTTCAATGTCAGAGAAGGAATTTGAATGCGGTAGCTATAGAAATTTAACTCGTATTATTGTATGAATTAATAATGGCTCAGGAAGCAAATTTCTATTGCTCTTTTATTTTGGTAAAAGTATTGATATTTTTTGTAAACAGCTTTTTAAATTAAAAAAAATTTAATAGTTAAAATGATTAAGAAATTAAATTTTCTTAGTAGCTGTAGAATATCTTGTACATCAAAAGTATTGGTCGCAAGCTTTATTTAAATTTTATAATCCCAAGTTATTTTTTGAATGTTTGTCAATAGTTATACCAAAATGGCGTTAAGTTAGAATTTTAGAATTTCACAGTTTCATACCAACTTAAAAATTAAATTTATTAAAATTATGTTAAAAATGACCTACCGTGTTAAAAAGTGATAAAGTTTGAAAAACGTTATCACTACTGAAAAGGTTTAATTAATTTTATATATATTCTAATGGCTTAAATCTGCCACCAGGATAATCCATGCATTTTTCTTCATTCAAGAATTGTGGTAAATTCAAATGTCCAGCACCACAGGCCTTGAGCAACAAGAACAAAAGCAAGTGCAACAATTGACCAATGTGACTTTTAAGAGAGTGTACATTCAGTATTATACGCAAGGAAATTACTATATAGATATAGAGTCTAGAATTATAATCGCTTTAGAGAAGCGGCATGATAGCGTTAGTGAGTTGAGCCTAACATGGCGCTGTCTTGTAATACTAAAGGAAGTTTTTATTTAAAAATTCCATTTTAAAAAACTTGGATACGCGTTACTTTTCTGTGATAATTTAATAATTATTTATTTAAAAATGCTAAAAGTGCATTATACTTTATTTATTTTAGCTAAATAATTTATTATAGTGTCTTATTTTTTTAGTTTGGAATATGTTTGCTTCCAAATACATTGTTCCATGAAAAATATTTTTAACGTTAATTAAGGTTTAATTATTAAGAAATACATAAAATTATAAATTAAATGAATTTAGCTTGATTTTTTATCTTTGCTTTTATTACATAATGTTCATTGTATGAATTTATAAGAATATCTAAAAAAGTCGTAAGCAAATTAAAAAATATACCTTTCTTGTCGAAACTTAAAGGTATATAACGAATAGAATATTAATTTCATTTCTATAACTGAATTGTTGTTGCATTTTAATCGAAATTTTAATTCCATAATTGAATATAAATGGTCGTTATTTTTACATATCAATTTTAATTTGCTCAATTTATTTATTTATGTTATTTATTTATTATTTTTTTACTTGTTTACAAATATTTTTATACTCGTCAAACATGATTCATTTTATTTATTTTGAGTTGTTGCCATACTTAAATAATTCATTATCTTTATAAAGCAGATTATTTATTTAAAAAATGAATTATATTTACATGTTGTATTTGTTACTATTTTATATATACACCATTATGCGTTTTAAATGCATACCAAAGATAAAAATATCTGACACACATTAGGGATTTTTATCGATGTGAAACTAGTCAGGCGTTTCAGCGTAAGAATGATTCTAAAGAATTGAATTATAATTGCTTTGTGTTGGATAATAAAAAGAAGAAAATCATCGAATTTCTTGTAGAAATGGATCAGAACAACAGTGGTGGCAAGGGACCTGCTTCATCTTCATGAAAACTCTAATTAAGGCAAAAGTTTTTGCTTGAGTGTGTAAAAATTGTCATCGAAAGAAGCTCATACCGTATTGACTGATGAAAAAAAAAATGCTTCTACTTTTTTTCCTTTTCTAAGTACTTCGTAAGAAGATATAAGAGAAAAGGTGTACAGTAACATTTATAAGATCCTGTATAGTATTGTGTAGATTTGTTTAAAACTTTTCAACTGTAGATTTGTGCTGTTGTGTGTTTTAAGTATATACAGAATATTCTGTGAATAGAGCTATGCCTGATTTTAAAAAAAATAAGGAAATTTACCACTGTTTTTGTTGCAATCAGGTATATATTTACCAACTCATTTCTCAACACTGCTGGTTTAAGTCAATTACAAATGTAATAGTTGCACACTAAATTGTTGATATACTGCACATTGTTTACTTCAAAAGACAAGTTTATGCAACTTTAAAGTGTGTTTTTCGGTCACTTTTAACACCATTACAGTTTTCAGCGTACATATTTACTAAAAATATTATTTTAAGATAAAAATAGACTTAATTATGTGTATCAACTACACATTATACTCAGACATACTTAAAAGAAGAATATTATTGAAATATTATACTTAAAATCTCAGTTTTAGTTTTAAATAACTATAACATTTTAATTTATTTCAAGCAGCTTTAAAAAATAAAAGTTTTTAAAAGCTACTAAAAATCTTTCTAGTCTTTTTATTGAATTTAAAATACTTAAATTTATTTAACCTTTTTTTTTATCACTAATTAATATTGTAATAAATCTATATAATATACTAAAAAAAATTTATAATTGAATTAATTGTTAGAGAAACCAAGATCTGGGCCAATTTGCAAAAGAAATAATTACTAATTATGAAATTATTTTATTAAAACTTACTCATGAATTCCTATTTGGATATTTCAATTGCATATTATACTACTTAAATTTTTCAGAACCCCCATTTATATTGCATGTGTGTAATAATTTTTGGCATAAAAGTTTCGATGCTTAGGTAATAACCCTACGCCAAAAATTAATCGCCAAAGAATTTCACAAGTTATGTCAGCCTATTTGATACCGTACTAAGGACTATAGCTAAACAATGTTCGACGCAAACAGAAATTTGTTGAATCACGCCAAAAGCCGGTTGAAGTTCGCCAAACGTTGTCAATGGCAAGGGTTAATATATATCCTAATTTCTTTACAAACTATGTTTTGAAAATGAATAGTTTTTTAATGTAGTTTCAAAGTTTATCTCAATATCATTTACAAATATTAGTTCTTGAATTTATCAAATTTAAAAACAAATTATTTATAAATCACAATGGCAACGTTGTCGATGGTGGAGTCCCAAGCTCTTTTTAAGTAATACGAAATTATATTCCTTGAAAATCTTTTACTATGACATTTATATATATAAAGTATTATTTGCATAAAAGTTAAAAGCAATTAAAAAAAATTCCAATATTGAAAAATTCGATGCTATTATTAAGCACATTCACGGAAAAAAAAAACGTCCTCGACTTTTTAAGCCTTATTTTCAAATCACATTAGATTGGATGATATAAATGTCTTTTGGCATCCAACAATTCCATTGTTTCTGTCTTTCAAAATTACAAAACCTTAAACATGTCTTGAGTCAGTCAGGTATATTTCAGCGTATATTTTCATTAGAATTATTTTTGAATTCATCCTTCTATGCATGATGTTTTAGAATAAATTGTACAGCAAAATCTGTATGCATCTGATTTTCAAATTAAAGTACAGAGTGAATTTTCCAAGCAAATGCCTCTGATTTTTTAAATAGAATACACAGATAATGTATCACATCCTTATTTATTCATACATTTCTTATTCAAAAATATCAAGGAGAAATAATTTTCCCAAATCAGCTAATGTTTTCCAAAAAACGATGTTTTGAATAGCTTAATCTTATTCACTGATTAAAAATTCACTCTTTTAATAACTGAGTACTTTTTTCTGCTTTATTTTTCCCTCCTTTTTTTACATTAAATAAAAGTCTATATAGACCTAAAATTTATGTCAAAATTATTTTGAAATTCATGGAAATAATAAAATTATTCATTTTTCCTTACAGGATAACAGCTTTTCTTTTCAATATTTTCAATATCTTTTCTATTTTGCGATTTAGAGAATTCAAAATACATAATTATCAGTAATACTCAAAAATCATTGGTCAATATACAATAGAAAATACTGATGCATACATTTTTTGAATCTTAAGCAATCAGTTCTTAATATTTTTAGACAATTTGTCTTTTTTAATGTATAAATAAGTTTGTTTACGATTCTGTTAAAGATCAACAGACTCATTCAGATAATGCACTGATTTACGCATACCTTATGAAAATTAAATCGAGTAACTGAGAATCTATAAGCATTAACTTTCCTAGAATTACACAGAAGGTATTACAATAGGTTTTATTTTAGGATTTTTCGTACAACCATTGATCCAAAATAGCATCCCTAATGCTGAAAGTATTAATTCCTAACCACCATAAAGAGATTCCTGATGATAATGTCTCACTATCCAGTGGTGTAACGTACTACCCCGTAGCCCCCCACATCGCGAGGGTGACTAGGATTCTTTGGGGACCCAAAGCCTGAATGATGCCAAGTACGTCTTCGGGTCCAAAACCTGACTTTACAAGTGGGAGGGCTAATATATTCTCCGTTACGCCATTATCACTATCAGTTCAGTGATGTTAAGTGATTTAGGAATAATAATTTAATGTTTTGTATTTTTGGTCAAATTCGAATTTCCTCGACCTCCCACCAACTCTTAGGATCCTTTAATCTACATAACTCCCCCGCACTGTCGGGTGTATAACCCCGCTGTTAAAACAGCGCTATCTATTTTCTACGCAAAATTTCTTTTCTCTCTGAAGAGAATCGGGGAAAAAACAATTTAAAAAATCATTCAAAATCATGAGGGAGTTCAGAATATTACTAATAAAAAATAGGATGTGAAAGTTAAAAGATATATATTAATTCTATTGTATTTGACGATATATTTGTCTTTTTCCCCACAAAAAAGATAAAATCAGCAGTTGCAAAGAAAACGGGGGGGGGGGAACTGACCCGCAAACCGAAACCTTAAGCAAACAGATCGCTAAATCAACGCCACCGCTCTGATTTCTTTTTCTCAAACAACCCTCCAGATTTCAATCAGATCCGAAAAATTGAAAAATCTTTTGCAAGAAAACAGCCCCTACCCCACCCCTTCCCAAACGATTTACAATGTTCTACCTTGAAGAACACACTCCGTGATATGTTGTTGACTAACTTTCAATGAAAAGAATATTTTTAGAAGGGTCTAAATATTAGAAGGGGGGTAAAGCGATGAACTTCGGAAAAGGAGGGGGATGCACGGAGGTTGAAGGGCGAAAAGTGGAAGTGAAGGAAAAGGTTTGCCAGTTAATTGCAGTTTTCGCCATATTTATCACTGGGTACTGCATCTCCCCCATCCAAAGAGCATTCAAGCATTTCAAACGGTGCCTCGTTAATTATGCACAAAGTCTCTGAAATTAGCCCTGAGCATGAAGCTGAGTTAATTAAGCCTCCACCTGCACACACACAACAGAGGGAACCCCCCCCCCTCTGCCCTGGGGGAAGGTGAGGGGGCGTCGGCGGAACGTCCCAAAACTCTATCTTATTTTCCACGGGTATTCCGTTCGCTGGTTACATTATTACGGACAACAGCTTTTAGAGACCCTGTGTGCCCGAAACAGGGGGAAAAATTGAATAACATCGGATGTTCTTAAAACGGGGGGAGGGGGAACTGTCATCGCCAAGCGGCTGCCGCTGGCTGCTTGCTCCCCACGCGCTCGCTCTCGACGATCCGGTTTTTAGGAAAAGCCACCGGAATCCTGGAAGGTACGAAACACGCACACCACACACAAAAGAGATCCCTCCGTGTCTTTTCATTATCTCCCTCAATCAGCCTCCAGTGACCGTGTTTCGTTTTTGATGTCGGGCTTGGCATAAACCACGTGTTGGAATGTCGCGAAGGAGGAGAGTTTAGAAATTTCTTGTTTTATGACCGAGATTTTTACGAGTTGGTGAAAGCACTGTATATGAATAGAATTATTTTTGGGAAATATGTAAAGAATTTTATGCAGTACTGTAATACAGCAGAAAATACACCGGCGCACCTAGTTCTGGGTGGGACTTGTATCAAAAAAATTCTTTGCAAGCTTGGAAAATAAATAAAAAATAATCGAATTAATAAAACTTTTATTAAAGTTTCAAAATGTTACACATGTTGGGACCCCGTACCCCTGACGCTACAGTAGTAATGCTCTTGATAAAATACCAATTACTCGCATACGTGTCAGAAGTGTGGACAATGAACTCTTGGTGTCTTTGAGCATCGGGTCCTCTATTGAGGAACCCGAGTTTATGGCATTTGGCACAGATGCTCAAATTTAGGTCTCTACCATGCCTTCAGGGAACCAGGTGATGTCAAATATATACAAATCCAAAAAATTAAATCGTCTGACACGTTATTAGAATGAACACAGAAAATCTTTTTTGCCAAACCCACTGAGATAAAAGCTGGAGGTTGATCCAAATTCAGATATGTTGACTGCCTGGAAAGAGATTTCGTAACCCTAAAAGTGACTGATTGGAAGACCATAGCGAAAGAAAGAGAGAGCTGGAGGAAAATTTTTAAAAAGGCTAATACCCATCCGAGGCTGCCGTGCCATTGAAGAAGAAAATACCAGTTATAGAAAAGAACTAAAAATCTAGTTCTCCCACTTTCTTAAGCAGTCCAAAAGCTCTTGTGAGCTTATGGGGAGTACAAAAAAAAGCTTCCGTCAAGTTATCATATTATAAACGTTCTTATTTTACACAAGATATGAATATCAAAAGTAAAGAAAGATTGTCTTATTTGACAAAAATTTGAAATCTTAGACGATCGTACACTATATAAATAAAAAAAAGCAAAAAAAAACAAGTAAAAAGTAACACGAACGGAGAAAAATATCGGGAAATTTTTACAGGAGTGACATTATTGTTCTGATTGCAGTTAAATTTTAAATAAAACACCATTACAAAGCAAGATACTTGAACTTTATAACGTTGAAGGAATTATAAAAAGTTAAAAGATAGTAAAATTTTATTTGTAAAACATACGAAAAAACGAATAAGAGCTTTGATATCGGGTAGATTCTTAGATAACATACCTAGAACATAGATTCAAGTTAGAAATTTCAGAATATCTGTTCAAAAAAATTCTCTCTGCTGTTCAAAAAGTGCAATTTTAAATTTTCTTTAGGCATTAAATAAAGTTCAGAACAAACAAATGTTGTAAAATATCAGTCGGGTCTTTTAATGTACAATAAAGAAAAATTTTTTAAAGAGAACAGCTGTATTTGGATAGTAAAAATCCTTCTTAATCAATTATTCGATTTGTATATTTTAAAATACACTTAAGTAATTATATTTCGAGTATTTCACAGGATATTGAAATATTCGTAAATCTTCAATTAATGCAGTAGTCTAAATTTATAACGGTCACATGATACATACCTACAATCACGTGCTTTATGTTGAATTCAAAAAGCTATCATTAATCTCATACTTGTTTTCTACTTATAAAATTTAGATTAAAATTCAAATTTAATAATTTGATAAAGGTATTCAAAAAATATCGAAATTCTTCAAAAAGTTTTTCACAATTTCTAAAAAAGTTCTTATTTTACACGTGTACTTCTAATTTAAGTGTGTTTTGCTCATCTTTGTTCAATATTATTGTTCATAAATATATACATTTTAAAAGAAAGTTTCTATGAAAAGAAAAAGCTGGCAACAGTGAAGTTCATGGACTGATTGACTGGAAATGGGATTACATTTATTGAATATGATGTCACGTGAGCTCATGAGCTAATTGGCTGAAAAGACGTGTTTGTAGTTATGTGACTATGAAGTCATGACATCATTGTCGTCATCATGTTGGTATAACGTCATGGAGCCATTGTAATTATGTGACTATGACGTCATAACGTCATTTGTAGTCATGTGACGTTATTATCATGACGTCACTTGAATTTAGCCCATTATACTATCCCCTTTTGAAATTAAATAATTTCTTCAAAATAAAATCATTCTAGATCAGGCGTCTGTATGGAATATTCTAAGGAATTCATAATTTTCTTAAGCTATCATTTAATATTTTAACCTTAAATTGTGCATTGAAAATTTCTTTCTATGAAAATATCTACAATAGTTCATACCCACAAGAAATCTCTATATATATCATAGTTATAAATAATCAATTATAAATATCAGAAAAAATGATTATATACCATTGTTAAATAAAATGCTTCGTTTTAATCATTCAAGTCTACGACACCTTGAAACCATAACATTAAAAAAAACTAATTTTTCAAAATTTGAAATGAAGTGAATTAATTCCGTGAGGGATAAAGAGACTGAGCACCTCAGACTCGAGATGATAAATCGCGCACAAATTTCCGTCTACTATAAAAATGTTACAAAATATTACAAAATATTATTCTGAAACAGTCTGGATAGTCACAACACATCAATATAAAACTTACTACAGAAAATCAGTAAAAAGATTCTAAAAAAAATATGGCACATTTTTCTCTCATGCCGTTCTACGTGCGTCATTGTCTTCAAAAAACGATGACTCATCCTGTGACAACATTTTCAAAGCAGACAGGCGAGGGGGGATAAAAAACATGCGACAAAAACAACAAGATAAAAGTCGCTTGCCTGAATGATATATTCCAACGACGCTGACCTGAGAGATTTGTTGCTGACGTCCCCTTCTACCCCCTTCGCATTCTCAAACGTCTTCCTAAAGAATGACTTTGCCCGCCAGCTGCATATCGCGCGACAGAGGACGTTTTAAAATCACTGAACTATAGCCATAACTTTAAAACCTTTTTAAGCCCATCTTGGAGAAGCGCCGGCACGGAGAGCGTAATGGACAAATTATGTACACCGTGTTTATTTGGCATGAAAAAGTCAAAGGAAGGAGGGGGTGTTCACGTGATACTCTGCATTCCTCTGAGGGGGTGGACGAGGATGTAAATTTTTATCCCAAGATCGTCTGCAAACGGAATGGCGAGATAAAGGGTTTTTTCACAGTTGTGACAAAGCAGCCATGCGATGCCATTCAGCCATTTGGGCAAAAGATGGGCGCATGCAAATGCGCTGCTTTCGGCAAACAATTCAGAATAACAAAATTTAGACGTTTTTGAACCTTTTGGAATTTTGGAATGTTAAATTTTCCCCTCACTTAAAGCCTATTGGACGCGATGTTAAAAAATAGGAACTATAATCTGGAAGTACTTTTTAAGACATAAAAATTCTCCAAAATTAATATCTTTTACTTCACCATTTCTACAAAGAACAAAATATTTCATTACACTTTTAATTCTTGTATGAATCGATTCATATTCAGGAAAATGGAACGTGCCAAAGAAAGTCAAATTTCGAACTCTTGCACTCATATGAAGAACCCGACATCGTTAACTTCATCAAAATACAACGAATTAAATGGGAAGGTCACGTTGTCAAAATGTACGAAGACCGCACCACTAAAAAAGTCTTCAATGCCCAACCAATTGACACACGGAGAAAAGGCAGGCCAAATCTTAGATGGATTGATAGCCTAGAAAAAGATCTTAGTTTTGAGAACTAAAAACTGGAGAACACTAGCAGGAAGAAGGCTGGACTGGAAAAGGCCAAGGCTCACCCCTGGCCGCCGAGGAAGGAGGGAAGGTTGCATCAATTCATTTATCCTGGTGTAAAATGCAAAATAGACTAATACCAAATAGTTTTTTTTTTGCATTAATTGCGTATTTACTTAAATGTTTCTACGTTTCAATACAGGGACGGGCAACTGGTTTTGGCTCGCAGGTCACAGTGTTGGAGTGTTTGATATCGGAGAGCCGTACCTACTTAAAATAATAGCCATCATTTTGTGAAAAATAATAAATATAAATTTAATAAAATAAGCCGGCTGGGTGGCGTAGTTAGTTTGTCACAGGCCTTCTATACCTAATGTTGCGGATTCAACCCTGGTCCAAGTTCACTCAAATAAGTTGTAGAAATTTGTAATAATGTTTTCAAAACTTTTTTGGGGCTGTTATGAGGTAATCGCCACTAATTTTAATCTAAAATGAATTAATCGACTCTTCCGAATATTTTTAAATTCAATCTCGATTATTACAGAACGAAATTAGTTTTTCCTTGCACACACACACATTCAAAGTAAATTCATATACATATGTATCCTTACGCAAATGGATTCGAACCCAAACAAATTTTTTTTAATCTACAAATATACCACGAGTATTCTTATTTTATTTCTTTAAAACAGCCAGATGATTCAATTCCGAATTTTATTTTTTTCTCACAATATAATTAATAATTTCAAAAAAATTTGATGGGACACAAAAGTGCTGCGTCAGTGATTGAGAATTACTGAATTAAGACTAATATGGCGTTAGTAAAGGAGAAAAAGTATCTGAATTGCAATTTTGGATGAGAACATAACTAGGGCGAAATGCATAAATAGTTCCGATAAGTGAAATTTTCTAACAGTGAATTAGTGAACTCCACCATGAAATATTTTACCCCTTGCATCAAATATATTATCCCCTGAAATAGAATTTTAAAAGGTTTTTTTCCCAAGTTAAATTGTACTACTTTATAAAATATTAAATACAGTTAAAATGAACCGATGTTCATTATTTAAAGAATAAAAGAAATGTAAACTTTCATCCACTTCTAAAAAATATTTCCATGAAAATAAATTGGAATTACCATCAAGTAAGAGAACTCACTTGCTGTTTAAGTTTTAACGTAAGCTTTCGGCATCGTATCTCGTAAAAGCTAAACTTACCATAGAAAATTTGAAACATCAATTTAACGATAAAAAGTTTGGAATAATTTTTAAAAATTATTAAAAAACTATTTTTACGCATTTAATTTCTTTAAAAATTCATTTTCATAGAAGAGTTATTTTTTTAATTTGTTTCAGTAAAATTCAAAAAGAAGTATTTTTCCTCTGTATCAAAATATTGATTTAACAGTAAAATGTATTGTAAACATTCAAAAACAATTTCGTGCCTTCACTGAAATTTAAATCGTTTGCCTTCTATAATTAAAATAAAATATTTTTTGCATCTGCAAATGAAGCTTGGAATGTATTTTACTGTTAAATTACCACTCTAATTATTTCATAAATTGTTACCATTCAACCATTCAAATTAACTATTTAGAAACCATAAACACCACTTTCAAACCCTGAAGAGTAACGTATATATATACCGTAAAATCCAGCGTATAACGCACACCTATACTTTCAAGCTTAATATTTTAATTTTTAGGTATATTCGCCGTATAACGCGCACCCCTTTTCTTACGAGTACCCCCTTATATTAGTATACATTGCTTATGTTTTGAAGTCATTTATTCGCGATATTATCCCAGACTTTTGACAAAATTGTTTTCTTCTAGAACTGCACAACTCTCTCTTTTAGCTCATTACGGCAAGTGATTTCTTTTAAATAAACAGCATTTCGATTCATGTAGAAGTAAAAAAAAGTTTTATGCTCATCTCTTTTGTTATTTTTAAAGTTATCGTTCTTATACCCGGCGTATAATGAGCCCCCTTATGTAAGTTTCGATCTTATTTTTTGCGTTAAAAGTGCGCGATATACGCCGGGTTTTACGTTAATTGGCCCTGGAATCGCTTATATGAAGCTCATATTCATTTCAAAATGCAATTTCATAGAAATAGAATTTATCACATTATTAATATAAAATATATCAGAATTTCAATAAATGTGCAATCCGTATTTTAATTATATAATTTTAAAAATTTAATACAAATCATACACACACACACAAATTATCTCTCTTTTTTTTTCGTACATTCATTTCAAAGTGGTTCAAAGATCTTGGTGACCTAACAAGTCAATATTAATATTATTAGTATTAAAATCAATACACACACAATCCATTAATAGTTTATCTCTCCACAAATAACATTACTGTAAGATTAATTAATCAATAAATCAAAGAATTAAATACGAATACATGTAATTCCAGCTATACAACACAACTGTTTCACTACACCACGATCAAACTATTTAACGAGGTAAGAAATCCATTTTTCTACATCACTGTACACAACGCAGAAACCGGCGTCACACCCATATCTTTGTTTGGTCTTTTAAGAGCATGACATGGTTGATCCAAGCTCTTCGCTTAGAGAATTCTAGGTATAGTAGAGGCGTCTACTATGTAGTCACATATCAGCTCAAACTATTCATCATCATCATCATCGGGTCGACGTCCTTGTACAATAAAGAACTCAAATATATTATCTAATTTACTAATCCATGCAAACGACATGAATGACCTGTGTTCTGTTTAGAACCTTAGACCTCTATGGGGTTCATCACGCAGATGCCTCCCACTTGTTTATGTATCATATGATAATAAAAGAAATGTCAAATTATCTCTGTGTAATTGTCTTCTTTTTCAATTCCTAGCTATCCAGATTCACCTTGTTCACAAATTTATGTGTTTTTCAAGAACATAAAATAACACAAATTCTTTACTTTTAACAAATTTATCCCTTTATGTACTGTATTTTTCAATTTCTACTATTAGTTCACCCCCTCCCTATATATATATCTTGTTCAAATTTTCAATCGTAAATAAAATACTTTCTATTCATCCATCAAGTTCAAATACATTTTTTTTTAAACTTGAAGTACATAACACTGAATGTTAATACAGTTTTTTTCAAATATTAATTCATTAATTAAACTTAATTAATGAATAAATAGTAACAAACAAAAGTAATAGCCCGACAGTATATATAGAAAAGAAACTCGTTCGACATGTCCCTGTAGCGCAATGAATAGCGCGTTAGACTTCTAATCCAAAAGTCGTGGGCATGAATCCCACCTGGGATGGCCTACTTTCTGAGGATGTCGTTTCTTTTTACTATACTATTTTATTGAAATAATTAAATTTAATGAATGAATAAATTGTAACAAACAAAAATAATAGTCCAACTCTCTGTAGAAAGAAAAATGGAAAATTACAAGGAAAATAGATTTCTAGTTTGTCACTTAATATTGCAATTCTGTCATATGTATGTACATATTTATATTAGTTTAACCATTTAATAAAAAATAACTAAAATAAAAAAAAAAATTGTTGACCTAAGTAGGAATTGATTAAAAATTTTTTTTTATATTACTTGTTCTCTTCTACTCTTTATTTCTGCCAAGCAATATTGGCAAAATAAAAGGAAATATAGGCACCACCCCAAAACATGTTGAACCCTACTAGCTCAGTCCTGAGCTTGAGTATTTGCTTAGCATCAGTCTGACTCGTATTTTACCGTATCTTTTTACTTTCTTACTCGATGTTATTACTTTAACGTTAGTTAATTCTGGTGACTTCATACTATATAGACACACACTGCAAAAACTAATACAAGTCAAAATATAATCTGTTTTTTCTAGTCATGAATCAAGAATATCAAAAAGTAAAGAACCTCACAAATAAGAGGAAAATAGTCAAATGGACCAAAATTCAGAACATTACTATGTTGTTCAATTTATTTACTGACTGAGGAGAGTAAAGTGGGATTAAGAAAGCTTTATGTATCCACATTCTCTCCTATGGAATTTAATCATAACATCACTTTTAAATAGAGAAGAAAAACAAAACGAGGGCTATTGGCGACGGGCCTCACAATTTTAAACTTTGGTCAAGTGATGAGGACAACACCCGAGACAGAGCCCCCTTCCCATCCAAACTGCCACACCACGTCAATAGAAGGACTTTGAACCTCGACAGACTTAACGTGCATTAGCATCTCTATACGGAGGTTTTTCAGTGTCGCTGGACTCGAACTCCTGACTCGTCCAGCATGAGTTCGTGACCACAACCAGTAGGCTACCACGACCAAGCACAAGAATTTAAGCCGCATACATACCACAAACTTCAAACCCACAAAACATCGAAAATATCCTGCTTACTATGAAACTTGCACTCTATTGGAAAAACATTTCTAGTACAATGAACAAAATATAAAATCGAAAATCATAATAGGCTCAATTCATAACTGTCACATGATAAAGACAAACACTTGTTCTCCATTGAATTCAAAACGAATATCAGACTAATTGTACTTGTTCTTTTGTAAAACTTGGATAAAATTTCAAATTTTATAATTGGGTAAAAATGTTCAAATGTTATAAGAAATAAAGTTCTGCAAAAGAGTTTAAATCTCTTAAAAAATATCGTATTTTATGCATGTACTTTCAAATAAAGTGCCTTTTGTCTACCTATGTGCATTATTGTTGTTGACAAATTTGTACTTTTTAAGAGAAAGTTTCTGCAAAGATATCAAAAGCTAGCAATAACGCAGCGCATGAACTGATTAGCTGGAAACACGCGTTTGCTTTTATTGTGCGACTATGACGTCACATGAATTGAACCCATTACATAATCACTAACTCTGAAGTACAGAAACTAAAGTAAATGCTATACAATAATAATAAAGATAATCTAGAAATATTCGATTTCTTTTATTTTTGTTACATAACAAACACATCTCCAATTCCCATTATTAGTTCTTTACTATTTAAAAACTAACACTAACATCTGCATTTTAATTCCAAAGATTTAGCGTAAAGATTTTATATATATAATATTTCAATACACTTTGAAAATCGTAATTTTTATTGCTGTATGCCAGTGTTTCAAATAATTTTTCAATCTAATCATTTCAATTCCCATAAGTAAAAAATCGAAAGATAATATTTTTTTTAAAATAAACATATATAAAATTAAAAATCTATTTTTGAAAAAAAACCTTGAGACTTATAGTCTTATAATTTTAATCATATATTTTATTTTAACCGGTAATTTATTTATTTATTTATTTTTGGAAAAAATTCACGCACAAAGCAGATATTTCAAAACAGTTATTTTGCGAGAAAAATTGAAAATTTTTAAAATGAGTGTAAACGTTATATTATACTTTTATTCATTATAATAGCAGTTTTAGGAATTTTATTTCAAAATATTTAATTTTATCGTTAAAAATATTATAATTTGACTGCAAAATTTTTGAAGTGTTTACACATTTTAAAAGGGATAAATTTAATGAAATGTCTATGAAAAAAGGCTTAACATAGCAGTGAATCAGGCTTATCATACTATTATAGAATTGATAACTTAATTGTTCAAATGTATTTAATTTTTTTTTATAAAAAAATAAGCAAACGATATTTTTATAGTGTAGAATAAATCTAAAAATCTGGAGAACAAAATGGCCTGAATACAAATCTCCATTTCTAAACTAAATATTGCACAAAATATTTTACCTATTGTAAAGTTATATGGTTCACAAACAATATTATGCTAATTTTATGAGCTAAGGAAATAGAATTTTTAAATTTTCACCAATCAAACATTTTTAAATCAAAAAGTTCAGAACTCTCAAAGTAAAATGAAAATGAAAATTTATTTTTGTAAATGTCAGTATGCAATAATCGTTTGCATATTAATTAACATGTTTGAAATGATTGTGCAAATGTATCTTCTAAACTGGAAAATCATTTTAAATTTAAATGCTAAAAATTATTAAAAAAAAAATTTCTAAATAATAAAATTCGAAATTGTTCGATTGCCGAAACTATTTTATTGCTTAAATTGTACAATTTTAAATACTCATACTTTCGTGCAAAACACTATAATTTTGTATATATCGAAACTTAATTCTACAATAATCGCGTTGTCGGACATTTCAAATTCATATTAAATTGAAATTTTAAAATAAAGAAAAATCAAATACACTGCCAAATATTCATAAATGTAGAATTTTATGTACATTGTTAAACACACAAACTATACTATATAGTTTTAAAAACACTCACACCAATATAATTTAAAGGTATCCGAACATATTCAGAGTTCTATTTTAAAAATAGTACTCTATAAAAAATTATAAATACTTTTTTAGAGATCAATACCAATAAATATGAATATTTAACCAGTAATATTTAATATAAGTTATCTAAATTTTAGGAAAATCACAATTATAAGAAAAATTTTAGCAATTTTTTCAAAAACACTTTAAAGCAGTTAGGAAAACCAGTAATAAACTTATATAAATAAAAGTATTACTAAAATAAACTACGTGTCCTTATCTGGGGAATGTATATAAAAATTTTAGAGTTGATGTAATAAATATTTTAAGAAATGTGATATATTTTACGAGGCTGTTATTGAAATAGCAGGCCATAACTCAAAAAATATTAATACAGTAAGTACATTCCCTAGAAAATAATATAAATATTAGGTTAAAAAGGTTTCGTAAAAATATATTCATAACATTTTGAGTTATCAGATTCGTAAGGATAGATTTTGAACAAATTAAATGCTTACTTTTGGTTTTGGTAGGTGAAAAAGATCCCCCCCCCCCGGGTTTGCTAATTCTATGTAATTTAATGTAACTCGTATTCTTTGTAACGCGTAGAAATAAAATAATATGTGATTTGTAAAGCCAAAAGTTTGTGCTAATCGATAAAAAAAAATGTATGTGTTGATCGAAATGGGTCCTTTCAACGTGTTTGAATACCTTAAATATGTAAGTTAATATTATAGTAGAGCAGTGGTTATCAAACTTTTTCGGTTAACGGAACCCTTAAAACTATAAATTGTCTTCCAGTAATTGCACTCGACACACGCACTGTTAGAAAATTACATATTAAAATAATACACTACTGGCCATTAAAATATAGCTACACCATTAAATGGTACTTACTTCTTAGGATCTAGGCACTCAAATTTTTTCAAAATTTAATCACTTGTTATTTCCAGTGTTATATATTTGTCCAATAAATATTATTTTCTTATCTGCATTTCTTCCTGGTGTAGCAATTTTAATGGTCAGTTGTGTATTTAAAGTAGTCCACATGTTATAGGTATCTTATATAAAGGCAATTAAAAAAAGAATAGCAATTGTCGATGAAAAAAAATTTAATCTAGTTTAACATGACTTACTTATTAATAATATTAATTTTTGATCCAGTTGTCATCTATACCCCTACATTATATTTCGTAAATACTTGCATTTGCATTTTTTTTTTACACTGTCAAGGTCTATTGAAATCGTCTGCAATAGCATTTCATATTCTGCGTTTAATTCATTTCTATATTTTGTTTTTGTAGCCACTAACGTTGAGAGAAACATTTTCCCTTGAATACCTTATTCCTAATGACATCAAAATGTTTATAACGGTGTGAGAAATTCTGTGTACTTTGTATTAATTTGCAGCCTAAGATTTAGGAGCTGTTCTTGCTTAAATTTAGATTTTAATTTCGAATATGTTAAAATGTCGATAAATCCTTCCTTCTTCATAATAGGCGTCTTTTTTTTCCACAAATGGAAAAGGTATATTTTTCATTAGAAAACTATTAATTTTGAAAAACATTCCATTAACGAGTATAAAATTATCTTGTGAAACCCGGGATAGTAATCTATAGAATTTAACAGGTAGTTCATATAAAGAAAAAAACGATTTGATATTTTTTTACTATATTATAATAAAAGTTTTAAACGCATTTCAAAATAAAGTTATATTACTTATAAATAAAATTTTCAGTTTTAATGGGCTGGTATAAGCTTTAGATACTTGTGGTTATACAAACTTCATCGAGAAGGGAAATCTATTTTTCATGTACATTTATTATTTTCCTTTCGACTTTTAACTGCGACTCGTGGAACCCCAGGGTTCCGTGGAACACAGTTTGAATATCACTGTAATAGAGAATGGGTGTTATATTTTACCAGTTTGTTTCTCACTATCTCATATAATTCTAATAACTTTAAATCTTACTTTTTGAATTTAAATTGGAACATTCTATATCATTTCGATATCAAGGCTATTCGATAATTTAGGCGAAATTGCTGGTAAAAATCGATAACGTTACACTTAATCTCAAGCACCTACATTTAATTTTCTTTTTTTCATTCTTTATATTGCAAGCATAAAATTATTTAACAACTGAAAATCATCCATAATCAGCAAAATAGAATACAACTTAAACTAACACTTGCTAAAATGAATGTTTGATTAAATCTATCTTAAAATAACATAATACAAATCGAGGCATGTAGACAAAAGTCAAAACAAGGTTAAACAATAATTCTACAATCCACGGAACAGAATCCCATCCAGAAACCATCGAATAAATTCCAATAATATTATTCCATGCCCTCGACAAGCAAGCTGACTCTTGATAATTCCATTCACAGAACCATGTTTCGAGAAATAAATATTTGTTTCAAGTTTGAATGCGATTTGTTGGCATCGATGTTTCGTCATTTTACAAGCACCATCCTCCGATACTCTTGATTAACATAAATTCGAATTATTATCCAACAGGTTTAAGGAAGTGGCATCAGTTACATCGCCCGCCATGTTGTACCAGAAAAGGATTTTTACAGTTTAAAACAAACGTTAGAATTCACACACAAATGTAAGGCAGGTGAAGAAACTAATTTAACACACATGATTTGCTTAACACATGAAATATTTTACAAGTGTTTTCCATTTGTTTAAGAAACTGTTCAAAGAGATTATTAGCAACCTTCACGTAGAGTACATCTAACGTACATATAGTTCGAAAAGGATTATACTAAAATTCTGTTCAGACAGAATATTCAAATTAGACTAAAATAAAAAATAAAATTGGATTTGAATCTATTGATTGATTTGATTTAATGTTGATTAGCATCGAGTTTCAAAGCTATTTGCGACAGACACCATAATTTAACTACGTTTAAGTGACGACACATGAAATGGCGTAAGTGAGTGAGTGAATATTAACGTCGCACTGTTCAGCTACACGAGGGCTTTTGACGACGGACCACGTAATTTTGAACCATGGTCAAGTGACGTGGACGACACCTGAGCTGGTACCCCCTCTCCTAACTACCACACCACACCAACGGGAGGATGTTTCAGCTCTCGACAGATTTGACGTGCATCACTCCCTTACATGGCGAGTCTTTAGTGGTACTGGGCTCGAACTCGTGACAAGGCCAGCCACGATCCGATACCTTGACCACTCAGCTACCGCGGCCGAAATTTGAGCGTCACAACATCAATAGTATTATCGGGAACTAAAAAGAACGGATCGGAGCTCCGATTTGATGTAAACACAGACAGTTTTTACAACCAGTATGTTTTCTTATTATTTTTTTTAAAAAAATGAGTTTTGTCCTAGTATATGATATCCACATTACCCAATTTCCATAGAATTCCACTGTATAGTTTTTGCTATAGATTGATCTCAAATTTCAAGTTTAATTATGGACACCCGGTATACAACATGCATCGGGAACGCGCAAGGGGCTTTGAGCCCACAACTTAACAGAAACAACGTTGTGCACAAATTCACAGTTATGATCAATTTAGATCAGAGATTCCCAAACCTTTTCGGTTTGGGATAGACCCTCTACTTACTTAATATTGAATTTTTGGAAATTTACCAACTTAATGTCTTTTTGACAGCTGGTATAGAGTTACTTACTTTAAAAGATTTAAATTTCTAACTGAAGTGAAGTATAGTGTTTAAAACTTAAGAAAAACATGTTACTTAAATTAAAATTTAATTAATATATAAAATCACTGAGCAACAAACAAATACGTTCAATGGGAGGAATAAATATGGTGCTTCAATAACAATTTTTCAACATTTGGAATCAATCTCGTCAGGTTTAACCCTATATTTCCTCGGTTAGTAGTATCCAGCCCTTATTACCCCCCCCCCTTTCTTTTTTGTTTTGGAGATTGGCAAACACACTGAAACTCTTTGTCACTAGGAAAAGTAATTCAAAATTTTCTCACGATATTCCATAGTTCGTGATAAATTACAAGTATGTCCTTTAAAGCTGAAATTGCTGACATGGTCTTTGTTTTAATAAAATTTATACTGTCACCTTGTAGTTGCAAATTAATCTCATTAAAATTAGTAAATATGAATCTATTAAATATTAAAAAAATCTAGTTTCCACTTGATTAAATTTTCTTTTAAAATGAAAATCATGATTTGTTTAATGAGAGCTACTATCATAGACCCCCATTTACACCTCATGGACCCCCAAATTATTTTTTCTCGGGCGTGGATCACTTACAGGTTGTCATAGACCCCTGGGGGTCGATATAGACTACTTTGGGAATCACTGATTTAGATAGATCTTTTCATAGGAAGTATTCTTAGTTTTGCGTTCCCTCTCAAACTCTATGGTTGAAAATTTAAAGGGGGAGGGTTTCTCTTTAGGATTGTCAACATTCTTAAAATTTTAGAGCCAAATTAGTTTTTATTGCAGACAGTTTATAAATAGCATGTATTTTATTCAATTAACGTATCCGTAAGAATCGTATGCGAATAATTTTAATATTATGAAGTATCGCTACCGGTACTAATTTTACATTTAAAATTGTATGTTTTTCCCCCTTTTAGTATTATTTATTTTAATACACCCAAAGCTATTCTAAAAATATATTTTTTTAATGCAATGTCATATTAACGATTACGAAAAAATGAAATCAGTTAAAAATACGTAAAAGTCTCAGTAAATCCTGTGTTTGTGTTTTACATTAAAGAAATTAACTTTTATTTTGGGATGCTTTCATTCAGAAATATTGAAACATCATTAAAAGGCAATTATTATTAAGGATCTACGTTAAGTTAAGCGTCCCATGCATTTTCGACTTCTTTTTCTCCCTAGATGAATGCATTTTTGTATTCTTTCAAAACTTAATGCAAATTAGATATAAAAAAAAGACGAGCAAGAAATGACAGCAAAATTCTGTATATATAGTGATATAAAAAGGATTTAATTTCCGTCAATTTTCAGAACAAGTGGCTTGAAGCAACTTTAGAACACTAAATTGTCTTTTTTCCAACAGCTCCAACGACTACGGAATATTTTACACCTTTTCACTTGCTCGTTCAAGAAATTAACAAATTACAGTAAAATCGGGTGTATAATGCGCACCTACACTTTTAAGAGATGCAATCTTTAATTTTTAAGTCTATTCGCCCTATAACGCGCACCCCCTTTTTTTACGAAGAAACGGGAAACCCAGCTGCCCTGACTTCAGAGAATTCGGAGTTACGCGATTTTCAAATCTCATCGCGATTCGTCGTCTTTTATTATTATTATTTACTTATTTATTTTTATAGTCATTAGCCAGATTTTTATCATGCCAGAGCCTAATGAAGCTGGTAATTAGATTGAAGAAGTTGTCGATCTTGCCAGACAATTAAATTTAGAAGTGGACAGTGATGACGTTCAAGACCTGCTGGATTCTCTCCCACGATCAGGAGCTGACAATTTATGAACTCATAGAAATGCATAAACAAGAGCAAGACATTGAAGATCTTGGGTCTGTCGACCTAGTTCAAACAGAATGACGGCTGGTAATTTGAAAGGCCTCAGTTTAATTTAAAAAAGGGTTACAAATTTTAGAAAATACAGACTCCTACGAAGAGCGTATTTTTTTAACAAGACAAGGAATAAAAAATTATTAGTATGCTACAATGAAATTTTGGGGAAGGAAAATCTTTGAGCCGGCAAACTTTTTGTAAGATTTTATGAAACATTCTACATCAAAATAACTGGTTTGCGATTTTGTATTTATGTTTTCTAAGAATTTATTATATAAGCACTTTTTTTTCAATATTATTATTTTCTTCCGTCTCTGACCTCAACCGAAAATACAGTCAAACCTGTATATAACGTAGTCACTAAATCCCGGAAAGAAGTTCGTTATCTGGAAAATTCGTTACATAGAGGTTCATCTTTTAATATACTTTATAAACCCCATAAAACAAATTTTAAACTCATAAACACTATATATTAAAAAGTAATTATTTACACCTTTTTTTAAATTTTAATATATGTTTATTTTATATATCTTACGCATCAAAAAAGAGAGAAGGAAAGAAAAACTGCAAGGAAGGCAAGAAAAAAGAATGTCGAAGAATTCACTGTATTTTCAATATTAAGAAAATAATTTTATACTAAAACTAATGAATTTTAAGGACATTTTATAATTCAAAGCATATAAGTAATATTAAACATATATTATTTTATAATTAGAACACGGGGATACGGAACTCCACTGAGGGTGAAATAGGATATCGAAGGTGTTTCTAGTGAACTGGGCAATGGGGGTTAAAGGCTGCACTTCTTGGATGAAACGTCCAGAACTCTATTGCTTTCGGCGAGTTAGGATCTTATAAAACCAAGATTTATGAGCCCCATAAAATGTGTTAAAAAGAGAATAACTTGAGATTTTTTTCAGAAATTCTTTAAAAAAAGGGGGAGTAAAAAGTGAATGACAAGAGAAAAAGTTTGTTATATAGAAAATGCACTTCGCTATAGAGAGGTTATGTTACGAAGAAAATCGTGAAATGTTAAGGTTCCAGGATAAAGTTCGCTATATAGAAAAAGTCGCAATATAGACGTTATATAAAGGTTCGACTGTAATTTATATGCGAAATTATACCCCTGACTTACGCGATTATCACTCAGTCCCTCCTATCGTGTAAGTTTGAGGTATTACTGTATTTTGAAGTCATTTATTCGTGGTATTATTCCAAGCTTTAGTAAAAAACAGTACACTTTTAGAACTGCAATCCTTCAAGCTCATAAGCAAAATTATTTCCTTTAAATGAACAGTACTTCGATGTATGTAGAAGTCTAATTTTATTTTTCTATGTGCTCATTTTTTTTCATTTATAAAGCTCTTAATTTTATAACTGGCGTGTAACGCGAACCTGTAAATTTCGATCTTACTTTTTATGTTAAAAATGCGCGTTACACACAGGATTTTACGATAATTTAAAATACCGTATATTTACGAAAAAAGCCGATCCGTGTGTAAGCCGAGAAGTATGTTTTTTCTTCAAAAATTTATCAAAAATTGGACACCCGTAGAAGTCGAACTGAAAAATAAAGAATTTTCTGTAATTTTTTCAAACATTTCATCATGAGAATGAAAATGTTGGCAAGTGTGGGTACAACGGGTAGAATATTATCCAATCAAGTTAATCTAATACGTCAATAACGATAGTTTTATTTCTCTGATAACCCCATCTGCGCAACTTCTATTTCTTTTTAATTCATTTTTTCTTGTGTTCTTTCTGTGTGCTAGTCATAGTTTCTGTGCCCTTTTTGTTTTTGGAAAATTAGATAGGATATAAATTTATATATGGCATGGGATCGTCGACCTATGTATCAATACTCTGGAAGAAAAACTCGCTGCAGGGTTTATCCTTTGTATTCAGACGCCCCGATGGGTTGATACAAATTTTTCGAGCAATTCGGAAATTTGGATTCTGGCAATTACTTCGAAGAATTTATGAAACTTGTTTTCTTTTTTCAGAATAGTTCCCCTCAAAACTCCTAAAAGATTAACAGATTAAAATTGATTGTGCATGACTAACGGAAAATGTTAAATAAACTATTTTTCACTATACCACGGTTTTTTTCCCCGAGATCAACGGATATATGCTACAGCTAAAGTGTAGGAATCAGTTAACCTGCACATTAACTGACTTATAGAATTCTTTGATTTCTTAAGGTGATCCGTTAAAGTGCAGAAAATTGTTTATTTTATCAATTATTTAGGTAATCTGCTCATTACCTATTAGACACACGTTTAAGTGAATATAAGATCATAGGTGGGACAGCAGCTACGTTTCTATGCACTTAAATTAAATGTTGTTTATTTATTTTTTGAAATCTAAAGAGAATCAAGTTAAAACAATCAACACATTACTTGATAGAATCAGTCATCAATCAATTGAAAAACTACACTACAAAGAATCAAACGGCTTAAAATATTATTGTAGTTAATGAAATAGACATAATTTTATTTTACTTATTTTTTGATACTTATAAAGAATTCTGTTTATATAAGGTTTGCCCAAATGAAAAGTGATATATACTAATGCGTCAGAAGAAGTGCATCTATAGTAGAGCCACCAAACACGGATGCGAAGGACGGTAGAGAAGTGTATACTGCATATGATGAAACCTGTTAATGGTAGAGGAAATTAATCAAAGGTAAACTCGTACCATATAAAGAAGCGTCCAGACCAGAGCAACGTGAGATCGTACAGTTTCTGACTGCTGGAGGCGAGTTTAATACGGATATCTATTGAATAACAATGGCAGTCTATGGTGAGCACTGTTTCGGTCGAAAGTCTTGGAACGATTGGAGTAAAAGTTTTCGAGGAGGGCAACAAACGACATCGGATCTGCATGACAATGCCCGCCCACACGTCTCCCATGAAACCAAAGCAACTAAAAAAATTCCATTGAGAAATGTTAGAGCACTCACCGTACAGTCCGGATTTGTCACCTTGTTACTTCTAGGTCTTTAGGCTACTTCAGATAGTATTATGTTTCTGTTTGGACGATGGAGTGAAGGAAGCTGGGCAGGACCTCTTCAAGAAACAAGCAGGTTTTTTCTAAAGTGAAGAGATAGATCTGCTGCCGAAACGATGAGACCTGTGTTACAATCCCCAGAGCATTTTCTTTTGTTTTCCAATCAAATCTTTCTTTTTATTGGAGTTGTCCACTTTTCTCGTGATCAAACCTTTTACAATTAAGCAAACAACAAATCTTTTATCAGAGTTGCGATTGCTACATCGGTATGTGTAGCTATATTTTGTAATATTGGAACTTTTAAAATTTAATTTGTTTCGGGAAGATATTGGTCGTCGTAATTAAATTTATTATAAATTCATTCAAGGAATCTTTTATCGAATACATTTACCGTCTCTGCTACTCTGTTCCTAAATGTTTAAGATAAATTATTCTAAAATGGTGATATCGTTCCACAAAAATTCCTAACAGATAGGAAATAAGAGAAACTTTCAAGCATTAACGAAACAAAAACTGCTCATGTAAAGATTACCTAGTTAAAATGCGGAAAATTCTTGATACCACACTTTAACGGAAAAAAACAGTTAATCTGTTCATTAGCGAGATAATCTACACATTAACGGTAACATAGATAAACCGACCACCTTATTTTTAGTTTTAAAAAGTTCCAAAAATTCAGGTTTGCATGGAAATATACGGAACTCACATGTACGAGTACAGTCATTAATTTTATATATTTGTTGCCTACTCTTCACAAAAGTACCATTTCAAGCACTCTATATTCATCAAGTATTCCACCTCGAGAAAGAAATAGAAAGAGAATATCCATATATGGGGATTTCTGATCAATGTTTTTGAAAGTATAACTTTTTTTTCCCTTTCCTTTTCCTCGGCGATCATGCCTGCGTGTTATTCTAACACAAGATGCGAAGTCCAATATAACTAGAAGGCAAGTTATTGATACTTTTCTCCTCCCCCCAGCGGCTAAACATGTATAAAAACATAGATTTCCACGCTAAATCAACAAAAGTAGAAGAATTCTTCTCTATTTCTTTATCCTCACTGAAACAATCTTCTGTTTGGTCCCTTCAGCGAAATAATTATATTAGTTTTGAGAAGTGAAACAATATCATTATTTTAAGTTGGGAATGAAAGGGTTTTTGTTTGTATCATACATACAAAAAAAAGCAGAAAAATGCAGCTGTATGTTTAAAAATTTTATTTAAATAATTCCAATCATTTAAAAAAAAGAAATGTATTAATACCATCAACAAGGCTTGTATTGTTAACTGTATTAATTACATTATTTTTCGTTCTATAAAATTATTTGTATAAACTCTGAGCAATAACAGAGGAATACAATAAAGTCAATACAGTTTTGCGCACAAAAATATTGACTAAATGTTTTAATTTTAATCTTCATAAAAATTATTCCCCTAGTTCAAATGTATACATAAACGAAAGTGACCAAATGACTTTTCACCTACCGTTTATTTTTATTTTTATTCTTTTTTAAATTGCAAATATAAAAAATATTGATTAATATCTTAGAAAAAGTACTTTGTAATCGACATTATCATTTAATGTTAAGATCTTTTTAATTTTATACAACTAATTGTTTTTGTTTTATGACACCGTCAACAATAGCTATTAGTGAGTTTAAAAGAGGGCAGATTGTTTCTATGCAATAAATGGACGTGAAAGCGTCTGAAATTTAAAAACTTAGGATATCAAACAGAAACGTAATAAGGATATATAAAGCATATTTAACTAAAGGTAGTGCAAAAACTTCATCATCTAGGGGGCATAAATACAAGAAAATAACACCACCGCCGTCACTCAAGGTTCGAGTCACGCGACGACTTTTTTCCAATTCATTTATTTTTATTATTAAATAAATTTAATTAAAAAAAGGCTTATTAAATATTTTGCATAATTATAGTAATTATTTCACTTTTGTAAAATACTAAATAATTATAATCTCATTTAATATATTTATATAATAAATATTAATATTTATTAATAATACTATATTTAATATTATACATATATATATATATTTATAAAATTTAACACAAGTATTTTATATAATTAAAGAATTCAATCTACTTTTAAAAAAAACACAAAATAATCATAAAATAAAATATAATTTAATAAAAGCCTTTTTTAAATAAATTTATTTTACTTTAAAAATAATTAAATGAATTTTAAAAAAAAAAAAGAAATAACTCGTTAGTGTGAATCGAACCCTGTGCGACTGTTCAGAATGCAGATACATTACCACCTATGCCACTGCGTCACTAAAACGATTTTTAAACTTTTTTTTATATATGCTAAGTATAAATTTTGAAGGCTATTATTTTCTCCGAATCGACTGTTCGTTTGGCGTTATTACACTGACAGTTGAACTCCCTAAAGGCACAAAGTCTCATCTTCAAATGAATTTCTCAAGTCATGCCATGCCTTAATAACTCAAAAATGCCATGCTGTGATGCCCTCAAATATATAAATAAAATAAAACTAATTTTTTTCATCTAGAAATACACTGGTAAAATAAATTCTTATACAATATATTTATAATAGATTCGACTATTGCCAAAAATAATTATTAAATACTTTATTTTAAATCATTCTCCCACAGTTAGTAACCTAAAAGAGTGCTAGAATATACACATACACGAATTCTTGAAACCAGTTAATCAATAATCTGCATATTACCTGAAAAATTTACGAAGTTATTTCTCTGGTTTCTTATTAGGATCATAAATTTTCTCTTTGTTGACCTGTCAGTTCTCGAAAAATCAATTCTCAATTTTTTTTATGGCATCATGGCTGACAATGACGAATTATTAATGCCACACATAGCATAAATATTCCATTCTTTTCCAGGAGAAATATTATTTTATTTTCACATAGCTATATTGTTAGTTGATTTTTTTTAAAAAAAAAGTATTCTTATAATATTATATTTTTACGCTGTCCAAAGAAAAGCATAAATATTTTTAAAACTTTTTTTTAAAAGAAGGAATTAAGTTTATTTCAGTAGGTGAGACAACTCAACTCCTATTTTCAAAGAATTTGGAATTCTGCTTGTTTGTAGATTCTTATGTATAACTGGTCCGAACTTTTTTCCACGTCAGCAAATGGTTTTCGTTACTTTTTCGTCATATCGTATCCGTTCAAGAATAATTCAAAATGTGTTCTTAGTTAAGTAAAAATTTAAAAAAATGAAAAACCGTTTATAAAATTATTTTGTGACAAGGTATGAATATATATTATGAAAGAAAATGTACAATGTGCGTGCCGCTAAAACTCAGGAACGAGTCTCGGTATGATCAAGGAAGAAACAGTATGGTAGTCCTCTTCCCCCATTGATGAAGAAGGTTCCCGTTTTTACCTGAATCAACACACAAGGGGCATTGCGAGGGCTTAAGAGGCGTTATAGAAAAATATTCCTGTTTTTGAACTCTTAGACCAGGGGTGGCCAACCTTTTTGGGAAGAGTGCCATTATCTAGAACAAAAAA
>BMAV01005858.1:41016-67525 GCA_019973955.1 Trichonephila inaurata madagascariensis | reverse complement strand
TCTATCTATCTATCTATCTATCTATCTATCTATCTATCTATCTATAAATATATGCAAATAGCTATAAAACCTAAGTATAACTAGGAAATATTAGCCGCAGTAGTACAATAGCAAACTCCTAGCCTTAGGAACCAAGATTGTAGGTTTAAACAAAGTTTTGGGGCTAGCCAACCTTCACCTGTAGTTTGCCTATACTCTGAAGCCAATGGGAAAGGAAGGAATAATATTAGAGGAGAAATTTAAATATTACAAATAAAAGACACTATATACTATTAAAAATTGTGGTATCCCCTCCGTTGGGGATACCCTCTCTCCACTATCCACGTGACCTACACCTAAGGGAATGAATGATGCACCATTAAACTCAGTCATAATAAAATCAGTTTATTCTCTGTTCTTAATTTATATATAATAAAGCAACAATACTATTCTAGGAGGATATTGATCACGAGTGAGTAGACGCAACACGTATTACTGATAATAAGCGCAATTAACAACTGAATCTATATTTATGTATTAATTCCTAACTTAATAGTATCCGCCCAATCCTTATAGTTTAGATGAACTAGCTTACCTCTATTTCTTGAGTAAACAGCTACGGTCCGTAAAACGTCTATTCAACCTTTAATTTGACTGGTTCTGGCTTAGGCAATGCTCCGCTGGTCTCGGACCCACTTTAGGCTTATCTACACCGGCACTGTTAGGCCAACTCCCAGAATTCAGACTCCTCTTCTAGACTTTATCTCACTTCTCTTTACGATCACTTCTAGCATTACTTCTCCACTTAGCAATCCTCGCGAATGCTAACCTTCCAATATATATGATTCCTAATTTGCATAAACACGTTCTCTTCTTGAGTTGGTTGGAAAGAATTGCCATTCTGGCCCCAAAGAATCCCAAGAGGACAATTAGTGGAAGTCACAATATATAACGATAAAATTATAGCCTAGTAGTAAATACGAGGAATGGAATACTATAAAAATTGTACTCACCACTTAAATTGTTCTAAAGATCTAAAAAATAAGGCCGATTAAAGACGATTAATTCAGATAAATTCACAAGCCACACTCAATGTCGGACCAGACTCTTCACACAAGTGGCTCAAAATTACCATTTATCAACGCATAAAAGTACTATTAACAAACTGCCTTCTTCCCCCGCGAATTACTTTATTTATATATATAAATTAGTGGAAATTTAAAAATAATATATAAATAAGTAATTCCGAAGTAAAAGACACGAAAAAGTAAGTTTTCTCATCTACTTTATTGCATAGATCTTAACTCTATTAGTATAGAGTAATTCCCGGGAATAGGAAAAGTACAAAAACCTTATGATTTCCTGGGTTCCCGGGAAAGAAACCCTAGTGTGCATCAGTTTCTCTTTTTTCTCCAAAATCGAGACAAAAGAAGATATATCAGAGCAAGAAAAGCTAAATCTCACAGCATATCTTCATTCTTGAGAAGCAAGCACTCACTGGGCATTTCATTGTATTTTTCCAGATATTTTAAAACACGCTCCCTCAAATTCCAGAATCTCGCGAATGGACTTCCTTTGAAAAACCAATGCACATAACCATGAAAGAGTGTTGTCTACATTATAATGTTCAATTGTAATTTAATTAAGTGTATTTAAAATAAATTTTGATGTTTTGTCTTGTCTCAGACAACCATCTTCCAATAAAACAGAAAACAAAATATTAGTGTGTGCTTGTATTTGTTATTAACTTTTTTAATTTTTCAATGTCTTCACGTGCCACACAGTGACACGCGTGCCGCGGGTTGACCATCCCTGTCTTAGACCTACATACTTGAAATTTAGCAGGAGCTTTCCTTTCATGGAGTAAAGATACACTATACAAAGGATTTTACAAAAATCGACCCACAAGGGGCGTTGCAGATAAATATTACTATTTATGAACTCTTATATAGACCTACAAACTCTACATTTTTAAGGCACGTTTCTTTCATAAAGTATAGATCCCCTACAAAAAGGGGTTGCAAAAATTGACCTCCAAAGGGGGGGCGTTATAGATAAATAATATAAGTGCACTCATTAAAAAACTATGGTATATTTTTCTTTTCATTGTTTTGTACTGGGTTTTACTCTCCTCACACAATCAGCTATTATATCAAGAATAAGATTTTTTATTTTTAAAAAACTAACCCGTGAGAAGATCGGGTATTTCAGCTAGTAAATTTGTATTCAAATGATGTATATGTCAAATTTTAATTTCATTTTTTATAGTGTTATATTTAAAACTAATAAATATATATATATTTGTAAAACTATACATTTTGAGATTAACATATTACATAAATATTTTTTTAAATAAATTAATTATTAAATGGATAAATCGGTTGGCCATAATTGAATAAATTTAAAAAAAAGTCAAATCCACCATTCTCGTGTCATACTCCAAAACGCCTCCAAACATATTCTTTTAATTTTGTCACTTGTCGGGAACAAAAAAACGGTAAAAAATTAATTATTGAATATATAATTAGCATTAATTAATAAAATTAATTATGAATGAGAAATACTTAATTAAACGTAGGATAATAATCAGCCGAGGAAAAAATCAAGGGTGATGGGGGGGGCAGTTTCGGCGACCCCCCTCTTGTGTGCGCCCCTGTTCATACTTCATCCAGTGTTGTAAGTACACAGTACAATAGGGTGTTTTCATTTACAGAATGTTTAAAATAACAGTAAATTTAATACGAAATTATTAATTTTCAGTTGACTAAATTCATGATGGTCACATGATAAAGATAATCACGTGTTCTTTATTAAATTCAAAATAAACTGTGACATTAGACTTATACCTGTCTTAAGAGTAAAATTTAAATGTTCAAGTATTAAATTCTTCAAATAAGCTTTTCAAAATTATATATATTTACATACTATGCATGTACTTTTAAATCGAGAGCATTTTGTTTATTTATGTACGCTATTATTGACAAATATGTACTTTTTAAAGGAGTTTTCTCAAAAATAAAACGTTGGCAACAGCGAAGCGCATGAACTGATTAGCTGGGAACACTTGATTATATTCATCATGTGACTATGATGCCATTTGAAATTAGCCCATTATGCTCAGCAAAATAATTTTTCTGTTCTTTTTTAGAATATATATTTTCAGACTCAATATTTCATGTTTTCCCTTCTATTGAAAGAGTTCAATTTCATTTTAACAAAAACACCCGTTTAGAATATAAGAGGAAAATTTTTAAACATTAACATTATCTTTAAAAATGCAAAATCAATCCTGACATTTATTCGAATTATTTTCGCAAAATTTACTCACATAAAATCAAACTCTTGTGCACAGACTTCAAATTATAAAATAATACATTATGAGCAGAGGTGGAACATACAGTTCTTGTCAAAAAATCTCTAATCCTGTTAATAGTAAATTTAATAAGAGCAGCAAAATCTTTTTTGTGTGAACGAAAGAAAACTCAATTATCCAACACTTTTTGATACTTAGCTTTCGTTACCTTTGTGAAATACTTTAACAAATTCATGATACTTCTATAGAAGATAATTTATTATTTATTATCTCACACTTGGATGATTTTAAATAACACTTAAGCTGGATGCATCCAGGTATCATGTCTTTTCGATGCCTATTTTCGAAAATTGATATTTCGGTTCCAATTACGTACAGACAGAATACAATGCTGTTTGTTGTTGTCGCCTCTATGCATTGAATTCAAATGGCACCGAAGGCGTCCAAAATGGCCCTTGTTATGTCGACGACCTTTGGCGAATAAAGCAGCTGATGGGGTTTAGGGGCGGTAGTATCAATGATACGGGGCTCCCGAGCTATAGGGGCTCCAACATGTGTAACTACAGTACCACTAACAAAGCTTTCATTTCCGAAAAAGGGCCCCGAAAGAGTTTTGATACGGGGCCCATTCAAAACTAGCTACGCCAGTGGGTTTAGGTCTACGTTGTGGAGTCTAGCCAGTATAGAAGCTGGTGCGGTTTGGGCAATAATGCCAATGTCATTGGCATAAGCCAGTATTTGAACTGACTTATTAAAAATATTTTCTTGGAACTAATTTGATTGGCACGATTAAGGAATCGCGCCATTTAGCACCTGTTGTCGAGTTACATGGAATCCAAGATGGCGGCCTAGCGGTAACAAATCATCAGGAAAATAATTGGGTGCTAGTTTGATATCGAAAGTAATAACGCCAATTTGTTGTTTATGTTCGCCAAGGTGAGCGATAACATTACAATATGGTTACCTTAATATTTTTATCGTCTGTCGATGTGGTTGCCATGGGGATAACGTATGTTAGAAATAACTATTGTTTTTTTCCGCTGTAACCTTATTAATTTCAGACGATTTTAATAAAAATTTCTAATTTCTGTAAAAATTTAACTATTTTCAGTGTAATTTTTCTACTGTTTGCATCTTCTGTTTTAATTCTCTATTTTCGAATATGATATTTCTAAAATGAGTGAGTACTAGAATATTTTTTTTCTTAAAAGAATAAGTGTTGTGCTTTTAATTATCGCTATAAATCGTTTATTTTCATTTTATTTTACGTTTAAAAAATGTTTTTTTTTACGTTCTTTATTTGATGAAATTCGTTGAAGAAACTTGCAGTGCAAGTTTCATATTGCAAGCTTTCACTATTTTGTAATTAGAATTCTTAAATTAATTTTAACATACATTATATAATTATTTTATTCATAATGTAATACAAAAATGGAATTATTACTATGTGTATTAATCATATAATATTCGTTATTTATAATTGCTTATTTAAACATTTATTTATAAATATTACATATTTTGTTATTTATTTGTAATTAATATTGTTATTTATATTTATAATTATTATAGTTATTTATTTATAATTATTATTGTTATTTATTTATAATTATTATGTTATTTATTTATAACTATTTCTGTTGTTTATTTATAGCTATTCTTATGTTTATTTATAGTTATGTATTACGAGTTCTCTTATGCGTTATTTTTATTTTTTTACAATTCGACGATTATTCTTTTTTATAATTACTGTTAAATTATATTATATGATTATTGTTTTTAATAACTGTTATAAAATCGTACTATATGAATATTATATATAATTACGATAAAATAATATAAGATTACTATATGCTGCTTATAATACTATTATTACTACATATTACTTTTTATTACATATTATTGATATTCATTATTTATTGATTGATCTAGGTTATTCTCAATCTCTTCCTATACCCTTCATTTGAAATACATTTCAATGTATTTCAAAACAATTCTTTAAAATTATTATGTATCATTAAATTACCTCTAGGCCACCATATTGGATTCCAATAATTGTAAATATATTTCAAATGAAAAATAAAGGAATAGATTAAAAATAACCTGTATCAATCAATAATGAAAAGCAATATAATATAATAAAAAATTACATACCCTAATAATTATATATTATGTGATATATCATTGTTATATAACAATTTAATAGTAATTATGATACATGATATTCATACAATTTTTATATATATAATAATTATATATAATAATCATACAATTTAATAGTAACTATTATACAAAATAATTATACATTATTTAATAGTAATTATACATAATATTCATATAATATAATTATTGCATGTAATAATGCTCATAATATAATAATTATAAATAATATAATATTTATAAATAAATAACATTTGGGAACTAATTTGATAACGGGGGTAATAGCGCCAAGTGTTGCTTGGCGTGATAAGGATCACGCCAAGCAGCGTTTCTTGCTGCTGGACTGAAATCCAATATGGCGGCCTAGCGGTAGTTTAATGATACACAATTTTAAAGAAATGTTTTGAAATACATTTAAATGTATTTCAAATAAAGGATATAGGAAGAGATTGAGAATAACCTAGATCAATCAATAAATAATGATTAATATGTAATAAAAAGTAACATGTACTAATAATAGTATTATAAGCAGCATATATAATAAGCTCATAATATTATTTTATCGTAATTTTATGTAATATTCATATAGTACGATTATATAACGGTTATTAGAAACAATAATCATAATATAATTAAATAGTAATTATTAAAAAGAATAATCGTCGAATTGTAAAAAAATAAAAATAATGCATAAGAGAACTCGTAATACAGAACTATAAATAAATAACATAAGAATAGCTATAAATAAACAACAAAAATAGTTAAATGAATAAGATAATAATTATAATTAAATAATAATTATTATAAATAAATAACAATAATAATTATAAATAAATAACAATAATAATTATAAATAAATAACAAAGAGTATGTAGTAATATTTATAAATAAATGCTAAAAGAAACAATTATAAGTAACGGATAGTATATGATTATTACACATAGTAATAATTGCATTTTTTTTCATTATGAATAAAATAATTACATAATGTATGTTAAAATTAATTTAGAATATCAAATACAAAGTAGTGAAAGCGTGCAATATGAAACTTGCACTGTAAGTTCCTTTAACAAATTTCATCGAACAAAGAACGTAAAAAAAACATTTTTAAAACGAAAATAAATGATTTATAGCGATAATTAAAAGCACAACACTTATTCTTTTAAGAAAAAATATTCTAGAACTCACTCATTTTAGAAACATCCATATTCGAAAGTAGCCCATAATTAAACAGAAGACGCAAATAGAAAAATTAAACTGAAAATGGTTAAGTTTTTAAAGATATCGTCTGAAATTAAAGGGTTATAGCGGAAAAAACGAATAAAAGTTATTTCTAATATACGTCATCCCCATGGCAACCACATTGACAGACGATGAAAATATTAAGGTAACCATATTGTAATATTATCGCCCATCTTGGCGAACATAAGCAACAGCTTGGCGCTACTACCCCCGATATCAAATTAGCACGAACATTTGTAATATTTATAAATAAATAAAAAAATTATAAAATAATAATTATTACATACAACAATTTGTTTGATATTATATAAATAAAATAATTACATGATATATATATTAAAATCAATAATCAATATAATTAATAAGTGCTAATAATTTGCAATATTCCAAAAACTGCGAGTTCCTTTCAGTGAATTTCATCGAACAAGAAACGTTTAAAAATGCATTATTAAAAAGTAAAACAAAGTGAAAATGTGCGATTAATAGCAACAATTAAAAGCACAGCGTGCATTTTTTTAAACAATATCCTGGTATTCACCCATTATATTAGAAATATCCATATTTGAAAATAGCACACAAAAAAAAAAAAAAAGCAGTCGACTGAAACAGTAGCTTGAAGAACAAATGCAATGGAAATGGCTAAATTTTTAAAGAAATCGAATTAAGATCGTCTGAAATTAATAGGGTTACCGCGGGGGAAAACAATAAAAATTAACTCTAATATACATTATCCCCATGGCAACCACATTACCACACGATAAAAATATCAAGGTAATCATATTGTAATGTTATCGCCCATCTTGGAGAACATAAACAACTTGGCACGTAGCACTCCTATATCAAATTAGCACCTTTTCACCGTAAATTATGCTTCTTGATTAAACAGGGAAATTAATAAATTGAAATTAATTTATTCTTTCGTTCGAGATTTCTTATGGTATAACACCTTCAAACCCATCGAGTTCGATTCGAAATTTCCCGGAATTACCGTTGCAGGCTTTATTATTTTAGCACCTTAAATTTTCCCAAAATCATTCTAGTAAAATTGTAATGAATATTAAGTACACTTTTGCAATAATCGTTTCTCATACAGATAAATGATATGTGAGAAATGCGGAAATTCGGCAAAATTCTAATTTTCATATGAATACTTTGTAGTTAGTAGCATTTTTCGATCGTTATAAGACCATGTGGATTTTGAAGTACAAATTATATCGATTAATCGAATCACCTTAGTATGAGACTGCATCGATAAAATTAGAGTTCGGTATAAATGATGCATTAAATTTGAGTCAATTAAATTATACTAATTAAAATCTAGTGTTTCCCTGTACAATTAACACAAGAAGGAAAGGCTGGGGATTACCGTTATTTTAGCCGAGATAGAATTAATTTTTCGATTATAATCTTTAAATAAAAATATTAAGATTAAAATGTAGAATAGAGGGCCCCTTGGCGAAGCCATTTCTTTCGTAAAGAGAATTAATCACCACCAAACTACCATTATGCAGCGATAGGCCGAATTCTTTCTAGCACCTAGATAAACATCGCCAAATCCGCCCCCTATTCTACACTTTAGCCAAATTATACTCATTATTCCAATTATTCACAACGTGATATAGTTGAATATTGAAACCAACAAATGAAACTATCCCCTCGTAGAACTAAATTATTAAAACTAATTATTGAAAAAATTCAATTTGACTCAACACGATCCCTTCGCTCTTAAAATTTAAGGAATAAAAGTATTATGTTACGCAAAGTGTAAAGATTGAAAGAAACCCATGTTTGAAAAAAAATTCCATGTTTACCCCCGATGTTATTATAATATGTGTTTGAAATTTTAATTTCATTTATTTATCTAAGTTTTGTTGATTATAGTCAATTGTGGAGGCAATTCAAAGAACAATAAATACAAATATAAGGTAATTTCTCACTCACCTTTCTTTCTAGTTTCTACCACCACCAATAATTACTCGTAATTACACTAGGAAGCTATTCCATAGATATAATACTAGGACAAAACTCATTTTTTTAAAAAAATTACAAGAAAACATACTGGTTGTAAAAACTGTCTGTATTTACATCACATTAGAGCTCCGATCCGTCCTTTTCAGTTCCCGATAATACTGTTGATGTTGTGACGCTCAAATTTCGGCCGCGGTAGCCGAGTGGTCAAGGTATCGGATCGTGGCTTGCCTTGTCACGAGTTCGAGCCCAGTACCACTAAAGATACTGGCAGCGATGCACGTTAAATCTGTCGAGAGCTGAAACGTCCTCCCAGTGGTGTGGTAGTTAGGAGAGGGGGTGCCAGCTCAGGTGTCGTCCACGTCACTTGACCATGGTTCAAAATTACGTGGTCCGTCGCCAAAAGCCCTCGTGTAGCTAAACAGTGCGACGTTAATAATCAATCAATCAATCAAAGCGACGTTAATATTCAATCAATCAATCAGAGGTACTAGGCTCGAAGTTATGACGCTCCAGCCACGAATCCGTTATTTTTACTACTAGGCTACCGCTGCTAACCCAAAGTTTGGAAATTGAGCAAAGAAAAAGCAAATCGCCTGTTTAAAACTTCATTTTGCCACTATTTTTTTAATGAGATCTTACTGATTGTATCTCATTGGTCAAATAGATTACATGACCACGACTGATTTGTTTACTTTTTGAACTCTTGGTACTACTACAAATATATCGTTTCCTATCTCTTTTGCAATCCAATTTTTCTAAATAATCTAATTGAGTAGTCGATGAAATTTTCAAAATTATATCCATCATAACAGCTGAAATATTGTGACGTCTCTCGCGTCCTTCTGCTAACATAACTCCTATGTTCTTTGACGGCCACGATTAATGGCAAAACTTTTCCAACCCAATACCAAGAAGAGAAACGGATCAAATATGTAAATGAGATAGACTTTAAAAGGATAGAAGCTTTGATGATAAGATATAGCGCGGCAAGTCTAGAGATAGTTTAGTGTGGAACCATTCTGATATAGCGTGGCAAGTTTAGAGATAGCTTAGTGTGGAATCTTTCAGATCAAGAGTTAGCAGTCCGATAGCTTTGGAAGGAATAGAAACCCAATATAAAGAAGTTGGAATCTTCGTATATAAAGTGAATTATAAATATCTCTCTATAGGTGAAGGAAGGAGATCTGCAAAAGGTAATATTTGACATGGGTATTTAGATGAATCGGTTTATTAACTATAATTAAGATAAAGGATCTAGTTGCGTGATCTGACTTAAATACAAGGTTTAATTGGGTGTTAACTCTCACTTTAATTAAAGTTGTCAAATTATAATTTAGTAATATAAGTTATTCTTAATAAAAGTTGTATTAAGAACTACTATGTCTCATCATTTTGATAATCCCACACCTCTAGCTTACGCGGAACCGGAACGACATAGTCATCACAGGATGGCTATGTCGCAATATATACAAATATAAAACTGCTTGTGTAAACATATGAAAAATCACTTACTGAGGAAGCGCGGTTAAATTTAACTCAGCTTTGAGCCTGGTTAAAATTTCCTAACCTGCACCGGGGTTAGAGAACGAACCTGTTGATGCGGTGAAATGAACTTAAGCGAGACCCTGGTTTTCCTTTGACTGCCAGTCTAGTTATGGTGAGTGACACTGCTCAGCTACTCGAAAGCATTTGGTGACAGAACGTGTAGTTTTGGAATATGATCACGTGACGACAACGACACCTGAGCGATGACACCCCTCTCTCCTAATTATCCCACCACGCCAACGGGAAGACGATTGAGCTCTCTACAGATTTAACGTGCATCGCTCCCCTACACCGCGGTCTTCAGTGGTACTAGGCTTGAACTCAAGTCACGTCAACCCCGAGTCCGTTACCTTGACCACTAGGCAACCACGGCCACCCAGTTACGGTGAATGCGGTAGCTTAACACTGTTGTTGTTGCTAATGCCATCTGATTGGCATGTGCCAGATCGAGGCTCACGAAATTAATCATGGCAAAGGACAAGATTGTACACCTATCGTTAGCCGTAGCCTTGAGCACCATGCAGGTAACAATACGTTTTGCTTGTTTTCACCCCGATTTTGAGATAGTCAGGCCCCTGGGGATAGTCAGGGGCCTTCCACCTCTTTTCCCCTTCCACCAACCTCACGAGAGGACTTGCAGTTCGAAGGTTAGTTTTGTCAACATTAACATTTTGGAATATTTCCTGTTAAAAAAACACGCCTTAAGGGATAATAGCATTTGTTGCTCCAAATCCCACATAAAGATATTAACTGTAACACACGCCTTAAAATATTCTAAAGAGTTCTCGAAAACAAAAAGAGTTTACAAATATTCAAAAACTTTGAGTTTTCCATCGAGTTTTGAGATTAAGAAATTTTTCACTAAAAGGGGAAACTGACAACTAATTTAAAATATAAATTCATATCAAGATATTTATTCATTTAAAATATGTTCCTAAAGAAAAAAAAAAGCCAACTTTACTTTTATCTAGTTTTAACTGCTGTGACTCACTCAGTCGGACCTCTATCTATCAACAAAAAGAAATACTAACACGAATTCGGAGTCAGCTTACCAAATTGTTGGAACTTTTTTAATGGCTTAAAAATGATAAATGACTCTTTTATCATAAATATATATCAGAATATTTATCCTATATGTTTATTTCGTTTACTTTGCAACGCTAGCTTAACAATTTTTCTCAATACCGAAGAGAGATATCAACACTTGGTACTCTTTTAGTATAAAATATTTAGAAAACAAATAAATGGTCAAAATAGCATTGGCGATTAGAGTGGAGTAATTGAGAGCTTGAAAAACATGTAATTTAAATTCCTATTATTTTTAACTGGTATTGTTTCCACTGATGGATTTTGATAAAATATGTTTCTGGAACGTTAACACTTACACTTGCCTCCGAAAGTCTGCGTACAGGCAATCATATTACGTTCTTATCCTATAATTACTAAAAAAATCTCGTTTCAGAAAATCAATATACCTTTCTCATAGATTCTTCAAAACTTCCTTGTTCAAGCAACAACAACAAAATCCACCTTAACATGAAAAAGCAAGGAGGACCACCAAATAATCATCACCCCCCCCCCCCTCCCAAAAGTCTGCTTATACTTACAAAATAGAGCTTTAAAAAAGTCCTTTTATTATGAGATAATTACACCAAGTCGTTTTTTTAAGTAATTATAAGCTTGCAATGGATGGGCTGTCCCATCCATTAGTGTACGAGGGTCAGAAGGAAGATTAGCCATAGTCAAAACAAACTCACTTTATTAACAATTGTCAACAACGTAACAAATTTCAACAACCCCAAGTTAAGAAATGCACCAATAGATAAATATGGGAGCAATACCAAGGTAGACGAGATAGTTAAAGTTTTAATTATAAATCGGATCCCTTACTATAAACACGTTCTGGCAATACAATTTCTAAATATTTGAAGATAGGCTCTAATTTAATCTAATTCAAGCCGACTCGAATCCAATTTAAGCAGATAATTGACCAAATCGTCAATCTTAATATTAATCAAATAATCTACGAAGCACCCTCGACTAGATTTACGTTAATCACCAATTGCTATCCTTTTAGCTTCTAACCTCTCTCTCCATTGAACCTGAAAGTTAATCTTTAAGTACAAGCCATGATTGGAATAATTCGCGTCTTCTTCTTCGGAGGAAAGTTTTCAATAGAATAATATTTAAAGAATCATTATTTCCCAAGAGGATTAGTAGGCAATACGCGAATAGACTCCTAACAAACTTTTGTAACGATTTAATTGGAATCTGATATTTGGATGCTTGTGTGATTCTATGGTAAGTAACAGAAATGAGATCGATGTATTACTGAAAGAAAGATCATCTTACATCTTTAAAAAAAGAGGAAATCTTTTAAATCAGTTGGCTGAAACTGTTGATAGAAGACATTCACTGATTCAAAAAGTGTTCATAAAGTTCAAATCAACTAAAATTTTAACGTCCAAGCCAAGATCCAATTGCCAGTCAACAGTGTCACCTCGAGACTTGTTTTGTAATACGATATGTAAAAATAAATCCAAGACTATAAACTTCACAAACAGCTAAACGTTTTGCTGAGATATTCCAAAAAAATGGGGCTTTCATCATAGTTCGAAGAGAACTGAAAATGGATGTCTATCATGGACGAGTTGCATTCAAGAAGCCATTCATCTCTCGAGTGAACAGAGCTAAAAGAATGACCTTTGCAAAAAAAACACCTAAATAGGAACATAATTATTGGCTTATAATGTGAAGTCATTACTGTTCTACCACCATGTCCCAAACCAATTCCGTAAGCCATCCCAGTTCCCAGACAAAAGCACAATCCTCTAAATTCTCATCATAGTAACATTAAACTTTAACTCTTTAAATTTTGGAAATATTCCAAAAGCGTGAAATTTTCTTTTATAATTTCTAGCTAAAAATATTTACCTTTGCGAAAAAAGGATACATATTGTTACGTAGATCCAGGGTTCGAGGATTTTATGCAAATCAGTCGCAAAGAATAAGACAGTTCTTTAAGAGAGATGAGAATTTATTGTCGAAATTCCAATCCTTGCAATACAAGATTCAGCAGCAATATTCACAGAATAAATCTCAGAAGGTCTTCACACCTTCAACACCACTCAAACACAATAATCGGTGTCTAAAATACACGTATATAAAAAATTATTCACAGGAAATCGCTCTTTTAACAGCCGAAATAATCACTAATCACTTCATCAATCAGAGCAATACTAACTGATGGCTAGTCAAAACCAGACTGTCTGACTTTCGGAGAGCATCTCTCTCTATTTATATCCCTCGCGGATAATTCGAGAAACACCCGCTTGTGCGTTGTAGATCTTGAAATTAGTGTATTTCTCTACTAATTTCTAAAAGAATCCAGAGGGTCCCAAACTAGCCAACGTGATCGCGCCAAAAGTGACGCCAACTTGGCTCTATTGCCAAGATTTCGCCGTTCCCATTGAATCACCATTATAACATAAGGGACGGCGTTTGCTTGTGAATATTACAATTTTAAAGTAAACTAAATCTAATTTAGAGTAAGATAAAGGCATTACATATCCAAATACAAATTATATACACTATTTTACACAAAATTCGTAACAATATAATAGAATGGAAGTGATTTTAGATGGAAATAAAATAGTATGATGAAATGTGTTGCTCTTCATTAAAATAGAGATATCATAATATAATATTATAGAACATACTATTTATTTCAAAAAGTGTTTCAACTTTGGGTTTTATTTATTAATGCAAAGCATAAAGTTTGAACAAGATTAAAAAATTACAGAAATTAAAGAGGTACTCTCTGTCTACCTTACGGAGGACCATGGTACAAATTATACAACTGTTCATAATCATTGCTTAAATTGTAAAACTGTAATTTAGATGTATTATGTACTTTTTTTCAATATATTGTAAGCTGGAAAAATTCGTTTTTGGCACTCCTCTCCAGTTAAATTTACCTTTGTGCGACCCATTTTTACTAACTATTGCTTAAGGTATCCGACTACGTTCGGAACCGTGATTTTGCAAAAGCGTGTAAATGGATAATATTTATGATGTTTAGCGTCACTTAGATTAGAAAATGTATATAAAATTGGGTTAAGAATAGTATTACAATAAAAAATTATTTAAGTACACTATTTTGACAAAAAATGAACATAGAATGACCCATTTTCAAAATATTCTCCTTTTGTGAAAAATTCTTCTATTATAATAATATTTTGCCTGTATTCAGCTCAGACCTCTGTACAGAGGCTCAACTAGAATTTTTGAAACACATAACTTAGAAGGCGGTTTATTCATGTTTTACGAAAACAGAAAGGAGAAATTTTAAGAAAATACGCCGATTCAAATGGTTGTAACTCTGAAAATAATGTGAATTTTTCAAAAATCATAGTTGAGCCTCTGTACAGAGGTCTGAGCTATATGCAGGCAAAATATTAATACAATAGAAGCATTTTTTACAAAAGGAGAACATTTTGAAAAAAGGTTATTCTAAGTTCATTTTTTGCCAAAATATTGTATTTAAATAATTTTTTTTGTCATAATGTCCTTAAAACAATTTTATACATGTATTCTAATCTAAGTGACACTAAATATCATGAAAATTATCCATTTATGCGTTTTTTTAAAATCATGGTTCCGAACGTAGTCGGATACCTTAAGTATGAATTAATTTATTACAACATCACGAAAACTTTTTTTATATAGAGAGAGATAAAAATTCAGCAACGCGGATCTGCATGGTGAGAGTTAAATTTCACAAATTGAGAGTCGTGCTCGGTCTTCGGACAAACTCTAACATCCACCTTTCTGGCTATAGAACCGTCTTTTATCGAAACGATAACAGCTTATTCATTGCTTGGAGGTTTATTATAAAGTCTAGGATGAGCTTTAAGGCTTGTATCAGGGGTGTCAAGCTCACGGCTTTCAACGAACATTTTTGCGGCCAGTCCAGTACTTCAGCACACATTAATATGTAATAAATATCAAAATTTCTCCCGAAATAAGAAAGATTGCAGCAGAAAAGAGATGTCAAGAGTCAGGACGCAAACATTAAAATTTTCTTGTTCTTTTATATATGTTTATTATAATGTATTATTCGAAAAAAACTTACATTTCTATGATTCATTTTTTGTGGCCCACTTAAAGTATCCGACTACATTCGGAACCGTGATTTTAAAAAAGTGCATAAATGGATAATTTTCATGATATTTAGTGTCACTTAGATTAGAATACATGTATAAAATTGTTTTAAGGACATTGTGAGAAAAAAATTATTTAAATACAATATTTCGGCTAAAAATTAACTTAGAATAACCTTCTTCAAAATGTTCTCCTTTTGTGAAAAAAGCTTCTATTATAATAATATTTTGCCTGTGTATAGCTCAGAGCTGTGTACAGAGACTCAACTATGGTTTTTGAAAAATTCACATTATTTTCAGATTTACAGCCAATTGAAATCACTATCGGTGTTTTTTTCTTTAAATTTCTCCACTCTTTGTATTAAAATATGGATAAATCCACTTCTAAGTTATATATTTCAAAACTCCTAGTTCAGGCCTTGTACAGAGGTTTACGCTATGTATGGGCAAAATATTATTATAATAGAAGCATTTTTGGCAAAAGGAGAATATTTTGAAAATGGGTCATGCTATGTTCATTTTTTGTCAAAATATTGTACTTAAATAATTTTTTATTTCAATACTATTCTTAAAACAATTTTATATACATATTTTTAATCTAAGTGACACTAAATATCATAAATATTATCCATTTATACGCTTTTGCAAAATCACGGTTCCGAACGTAGTCGTATACCTTAAAGTTACACCTTGTTTGCTTGGCCCAAAATAGCCATTGAGAGTTTGACACCCAGGCTTATATGAAAGCACAGACTATATATACTCTTGATCTTGGTTTTTATTTCTAATTTCTTATTAAGTTCTATATTTTCTGCATTTGGATTTTTATTCATAATTGGCTGAAAAATTTGCCATACATTGTCACGTTTAACTATTTTTGCACGTTCATGCAAAGCCTCACCATCATCATAAATTTAAATTTGTCTAAACCGTGTGTGTGTGGTTATGTATAAATAAATTTACTACAAAACATCACGAAAAACTTTTTATTACACATAGAGAGATACTACTTTCTCAAAATCTGAAGTGGAACGCGAGTTGATTAAAAGGAAAATCAAGGGTCGAAATTCAAATTAAATCTTGAAAACGACTCGTTTTAAAAGAAAATCAAAAGTAAAAGAAAAGAAAATTAATTCAAAAAAAGGAAGTGATTAATAAAAGGGAAAACGAGAAAGAAACAAGATTTACTTTCAATTAAAACAAAACCCACGATAAAAATTTATGCTCCGAACCAGATATATTAATGAAAACCCATTTAATCTGATTACTTCTCTACGCTCACCATCATTTAACATAACCACCATCTTTACCACACTCTTCCCAGTTTCGACCATTTCGGATAAAGCGCGATAGGAGAAAAAGAAAAGAAAAGAATACTTTTTTTCTATTAATAGAACGAGTGTTTAATGCAAAATAAACCTCCCTATGGTTCACACTTTTATTTCTGAGTCATCAGACCGCGTTCCAAATTGCGCCCCTTCACAACACAGGGCGTTAACGAGACGCGCCCCTAAGTATCTTAATTTTCCTTGATTACCACCAGAGTAATTGTTTTAACATCTCTAATTCCGAAATGGGGAGCGAGAAGGGGGAAGGTGGGAGGACACCTCTCACTTTTAATTCATCGTCCTTTTAAAGAGAGCGAGGTATGAATAATAATAGTAAAACGAGAAAAAGTAAAATAAAAAAATAAAAAAAAAGAGCCATGAAAATTATTTGGAAGAATAAAAAAAAAATCATCTGGTGCAGTTTTTATTCTCAAATGGGGTATCTTGATATATTGCATATTTTATCACCCGTAAATTTATTGAGAACCAAACACATTAGCGGTAGTTTTTACAATATGTCGCTGCAGCTTGCTGTGTGGAGAATATAAAGCTGTAAAACTCTCATTACACAAGAAGAAAGAAAAAAAACAGCCCTTACACACATGGAAGGAGTAATAATAATAACAAGAAAAAAAAAGGATCACACACACCCTGTGAATATGTATAAAAAAGCCGAGAACGGGAAAGAAAAAAAAAATAACATGGTGTAAGTTAACCGCAACCGTGTTAGGGGATGGCAGATTTTATCAAGTCATGAATATTCATGTTCAAATTTTATCGGCACAATATTAGCATCTAATCTGCATTGCAAAGTCATCCTCCATGATTGCTCATTTTGCTCTTTTTGAGAGGAACATGGGGTGTTTTAGGAGGGAGGCTGGAGAGAGGGAGTGCGTTTTTGATGGTTTTACCACTCTCGAAGTGTTCCACTTAGAGGTATTACACCACTCGATTACTTTATTCGTTGCGGTGTGGTGACGGCATGTTGGTGAAGCGGTAATCCACGGATGTGGAGTATGGAACCGTCTATTTCGTTTCCGGCGGTACAATTTTTGAAGAGATCGTTCTAAATTTATCCGCAGTTCTCATATTTACAAAAGAAAACTTATTTTTTCATCGTTAGATGTTTTACGAAACATGGAAAATAACTTTTAAGTATGTCAGTTTGCTATTTTTGAATTATTAAATTACGCTTAATACTTTTTTTATGAATAAAAAACGAATACTTGATTCGGTTGTAATAAATGTTAATTGAATCTTATTTCCGATAACAATGATAAAAATTCTTCGTAAATATAAAGTTACCGTATATTCCTGCGTATAACGTGCACTAACAATACTAAATGCAACAAATTCGACGTTAAGGTATCCGACTACGTTCGGAACCGTGATTTTGCAAAAGCGTATAAATGGATAATATTTATGATATTTAGTGTCACTTGGATTAGAAAATGTATATAAAATTGTTTTAAGAATAATATTACAATAAAATATTACTTTACAATATTTTGACAAAAAAGGAGCATAGAATGAACCCTTTTCTCAAAATATTCTCCTTTTGTGAAAAATGCTTCCATTATAATAATATTTTTCCTGTATATAGCTCATACCTCTGTACAGAGGCTCAACTAGAATTTTTGAAATATATAACTTAGAAGTGGATTTATCTATGTTTTACGACAACAGAGGGGAGAAATTTTAAGAAAAAAATGCCGATATTTATTTCAATGGGTTGTAACTTTGAAAATAATGTGAATTTTTCAAAAATCATAGTTGAGCCTCTGTACAGAGATCTGAGCTATATACAGGCAAAATATTATTATAATGGAAACATTTTTCACAAAATGAGAGCATTTTGAAAAGAGGTTATTCTAAGTTAATTTTTAGCCGAAATATTGTATTTAAATAATTTTTTTTGTCAAAATTTCTCCTTAAAACAATTTTAAACATGTATTCTAATCTAAGTGACATTAAGTATCATGAAAATTATCCATTTATGCGCCTTTTTAAAATCACGGTTTCGAACGTAGTCGGATACCTTAAAATCTAAATTTAAGCAAGAACAGTTCCTAAATTTTAGGTCTCAAAAATTTTCAGAATGGTTTCTCACAGTTATAAACATTTTAATACCGTTCTGAACAATATGTTTAAGTTAAAAGTATTTCTCTCAATATATGTAGCAACAAAAACAATATATAGAAACGAATTAAAAGCAGAATATGAAATACGATTGCATATAGCTTCAATATTCCTAGAATTCGACAGTTAGTGCAAAAAGATGCAAAATATTTCTTTCTTTCATTTTCTTTTACTAAATCGCTTTAATAAATTATTCAAAATATATACCATTTTCAGTATTTATTATTATTTTATTTTCAGAAATTAATAGAGCTGCAACAGTTGCTTTGCCTGCTTTAATGAAGTTCATTTTCAAATACCCTAATATCTCTCATTTCGTATTTAAGGTACCCAACTACAATCGGAATTGCTGTTTTACAAAAGCGTATAAATGGATAATTTTTATGATATTCAGTGTTACTTAGATTAGAATATATGTATAAAATTGTTTTAAGAATATTATTACAGTAAAAAAATATTTAAAAATACAATATTTTGGCAAAAAATGAACATAGAATTACCTTTTTTCAAAACATTCTCCTTTTATATAAAATGCTTCTATAATAATAATATTTTGCCCATATATAGTACAGACCTCTATACAAAACCTGAACTAGGTTTTTTGAAACATATAACTTAGAAGGGAATTTATCCATATTTCAGTACAAAGAGTGGAGAAATTTTAAGAAAAAAAAACACCGATAGTTATTTCAATTGGTAGTAACTCTGAAAATAATGTGAGTTTTTCAAAAATCCTAGTTCAGGCCCTCTATAGAAATCTTTGCTTTATATAAGCAAAATATTATTTTTATAGAAGCATTCTTTTATCGAAGGAGAATGTTTTGAAAATATGTAATTCTGAGTTAATTTTTTGCCAAAAAATTGTATTTATATAATTTTTTATTCTAATAATATTCTTAAAACAATTGTATACATATATTCTAATCCAATGACACTAAATATCATGAAAATTATCCATTTATACGCATTTTTAAATAACGGTTCCGAACGTAGTCGGATGCCTTAAATATAAGGAAAATTTTTGAAACTCTTTATTATTTTAAATCATAAAGAGAAATTTAAATACATATTTAAAAAAAACAAGGAAATGCTGTGAATATTTTTTGAAAAAGCATTTCAAGTGTGAGGTCAGTGTATATGAAAAAAAAAAATATGCATGCTGGAATTTTTGAGAACCAAACAAAAATTAGAGATTTTAGTATTTTGTATCCCCTTGGCTGCTTAACTCTATTCTAGAGCCGATTTATTGGTAAAACCATGAAATATGGATCAATAAAACGTATTGGGGCTCTAAGAAGAAAAAGAGATCATATTTGCGATATAAAATGCATAAAAGAAAACGTAAAAGTCGCACACAAAAAAAATTGAACAGAATGTTTTGAGAAACTTAATAAGATTCCAGGATGCATATTTAATTGTAAACAGTGTAAAAATTCAAGCATTCCCAAAATACTAAAAGTAATAATCATGTGTCATTTAATGTCAATGAAAAGGATTTGGAAAAAAATTCTGAAAATTTACAAATGAATTAGAAAATCTGAAAAAATTCAAACTACTTTTGGCACTTACGTATTAACTGCATCTTAGCAATTTGTCGCCAAAGATTAGCTGCACGCTTAAGATTAACGGCCAAAAATTTTTGTGAGTTATAGCAACCTATTTGAATTTAAGCCTAATCAGCCAGGTGGTAATTTCAACCTATAATTAGAGACATCTAGATGCAATGGGCCAACTGGGCACGGGCCCACCCTCGGTGGGGGCCTCGTTTCGTTCTCGACTCTGTCTTAATAGGATCATGATCCGGATAATTTTAATGGTTAAATATTATTCTTAAAAAACAGGGAATTTCAAACGCATATTAACTGGTAAAAGTGGCAAGACTGTTTTATTACGTGATGACCGTTGCCCATGTCTAGACTTACGCCTAATACCATAAACAATCATTTAACTCATTTAAGCGAAATGCGGCCATCGGTCGAGCCGGTTTTGTGCCTAGTTTTTCAGATTGTGAGTCGTGGACATTTATTTGTTTCAAATTACCGCTTGAACGAGTATTTGACAATGCATGCTATATTTATACTATCTACTATCTGAAGATTAGGGCCTACCAGAGCCTTTAGGTAGGGCCTACTTTTGCATAAGGGCACAGGGCCTCAAAATATCTAAAGATTTCTCTGTGCCCAGGGCCTCAAAGAGACTTAAGACGTCCCTGCTTATAATTCGCCAAAAGTCGCCAATGGCATGTGGATATGGATTGCAATACCGGTAAACCGGGATAAGTTTAAATACCGGTATTTCGGTATTTACTAGAAAAAAATTTTTTAAGTGTCTCCACTATATGTTCAGAGATAGCCAACATAGTAAAATAGTATACTTTTTGTTTTTATGTCTCCCTAACCGGCGAAATTAATTAGACTGTGAATATAAAGTTGCATCGTACAATCAAGAGAAGGGATAAAATATGTGAATCATCCAAGGAGGCAGGCCAAAACTATCCTATTACAGATCAGGGAGATACTGCACACGTGCAGAATCCGTATTCTGATATTCGTATCTGTGACAACAATGTTGTAGTTGTGAAGAAAGTGCGTAATATTTCGATAATTTTTAAATTGGTGAGTTTGTTATTCACATTTGTATTTGCATATCATACTTTAGGGTTCAAAATATATTTTTTTCAGATTCATTATATATATATATACTCATAAATAACAACCATATTAATGAATAAGAATAACTTTAAAGAACACAAAAAATCACTTGGTAATACTTCAGTTTGGGGTTTCATTATTTATATGAGAATATCGCACATTTTAAAAGTATATCACGCATTGTGTGTGCTAACAGCACCACCAATTAACGTAGATGCCGAAAGAGAGTTTTCGACAGCAGGTAATTTTTGCACAATGCTACGCTTCAGGCTTAATGACAGTACAATTGATGAATTGTGTTTTTTAAGATCACATTTCAGAAATTTGTAATAGTACCACAGAATGAATAGTGATATTTACACTTTTTTGTGATTTAAATAAATAAGATGTTCCTTTACTTTTTTGTGATTCTTTATATACCGTTTTAATTTGTAAGTGACAAATTATTTTTTGTGATATTTATAATCTCTAATAAAAAACTGGCAAATAAAACAAAGAAACACCTTTCTTTTTCTAAAACTTCTCCAACCGGTATTAAGACCTAAAAAATACCAAATACCGGTATTGAACTTTTGGTCCGATATTGCAATCCCTACATGTGGAGATAATACTAAGTCTCGAATTTTTCATGCCACCAAGACCCTTTAAAATCTAAAACTTAATGCAATTCCCTGCAACAGTTCAAAAAAACAAGTTCAATGTTGCGATTGAAAATCGCGAGTTTTAAGAAACTGTATGACAATTCCCAATTATGAATCCACTTAGTCATTGCGTTGAAAAACAAGACAAATATGAATAATTTACATAATAAAAATTTAGAGTATGATATCAAACAGTATGTCTCGAATATCTCCTGAAATAGTAATCGGACTTTACTGAAATTCGAAACAAACTATTTAAACAGTTTTCTAACTAATTCTTATAAAAAAAAGTCATATTCCATGAACGGAAAATTGTTTTTATAGAAATTGGTTAGTACGTTGAAGGACAATAAAATAACAGGAATTTAAATATAAATATCTGGTTGGCGCTGAACGGCATTTCTGTCCTTGAGGGAGTTATATTTACGTTGCACTATAAAGCTGCACTAGGGCTATTCGCTATCGAGCTAGTAATTTTTAATCACGGTCAAGTGAGGCAGACGACACCAGAGCTGCCACCTCCCTTCTATTAACCTCCCCACCACCCCAACGGGAGACGCCTGTAATGGATTCCTGTCTCGAATGGAAAGCAGCGTACCCCTTCTGTTTTATGCTGACATTGTGATATAGTCGATATTTGTCGACCATATCGTGGGGTTTAGGCGTAAGCTAGAGGTGTGGGATTCTCGAAATGAAGATACAATTTAGAATTCTTAATATGACTTTTATTAAGAGTTTAACTTAAATTACTTATATATTGAACAAACTTATATTAAGTGAGAATAAGCCAAAACACTTTGCCGCAGTTAACACAGATCGCGCAATTGGATCACTTATCTAAATAATTATATTATCCGCCTAATCTCAATCCTAATAATATTTCGAATTCGGAAAATAATCTTCCTACCTTGAATTCCAAGCAACGGTCCAATCAACTTCAGATATTCAGCTATGCTCGAGTGCAATAGTATGCACCTTGTAGTAATGGCGAGATTTCCGTGATTAATGGGTAGGCCGTAAAATTACACTTCTACCTTTTACAAACTGAACTTTCTCTAAATTGCCATCCCGCTTACTAAAACTTCTGTCCTTTTAAAGGCTCTCTTATTTGCATCTACACCTTCGTTTCACTTCTTGGATTTGAGTTGGAAAAGATTTGCCATTAATCTTGGCCGTCAAAGAGCACAGAGGTTATGTTAGAGAAAGGACGCGTAAGCCGTCACAACATCATCTTGTAATAAATGTCTATATTCTTGTTTTTGTATTGTATATTTCTGTTCTTCCACTCGTATTTCATATGTATCCCAGTATAAAAAACACACGATGAAGGGAGGACGTTTGAGACTCAAAATATTTAAAGTACATCGGCCCCTCTGCACTGCGGGTCTTTAGCGGTACAAGACTCGAACTCATGACATACCTGACACGAGTCCATGACCTTGACCAACAGGCTACCACGACCTTGACCAATAGGCTACCACGACCACGTTTATATCCTTCAACGTGTTAACTATAGTAATAAATTTCTTCAGTAACTCCATATTTTTGTCACCTAACAGCCATTCACAGGGACACATCTTTATCTAGTATAAGAATTATGAAAGTTCAGAAAAAACTACCGCTATCTACCTTTTTTAAAAAAAATATGTATAGATGATACATATAACTTTTTCCCTCATGAAATTCATTTTTTTTTTTACATATAAAATACAATTTCCCTACTATTCATAAGCATAATAGGAAATTGTCGGAATTGTAGGAAATTCATAAGCATAATTAGGGCCAAACTATTATATCTCAACCATGACACACAGAAAGAGAGGAGGGGGGTCCCGGGTCCAGACCCCTCCATAGCCCTTGAATTTTTTTCCATTGATTATAATCCTATGTACACACACACACATAGTATGTAAAATTACTTAATTAAAGTATAACTTAATTAAAGTAATACTTGATTAAAGTATTTGTAAAACATAATTAATTTTATTAATTAATGCTAATTATTTATTTGGCCCAGTGATCGAGTGGTAGCGTATCGTGCTTCCACGCCACAAGTCCTGGTTCTATTCCCGGGCTGGGCAAGGTCGACTCAACCTTTTATCCTTACTGCAGTGGGTCGCGCGATAAATGAGTACCAAACTTGCTTGGGGACTTAAACCAAGGCTGCGACAGAGAACCTCCCCCCAAAAAAAGGCCACGTGACCAAATGAGGGATGATTTTCCCCGCATTTGACCATCACTTCACCAGTCTTCCATTAAAGCTTGTGATATAGTGCTTTACCTTACCACGTGTTTTTATATATGAAATGAAGTGAACATAACATCAGCGATACCATTGGATATAAAGAAAGGTAGGATATTTATATTATTGTATACCTTTATTCTTGAGTTATTATTGAATTTATTTTTAGTTTTGAAGATAACTGAGTATAATAAACTGATGCATTTATGCCAACATCACTAATTATTTGTAAATTAAGATACTTTATTCTACATGAGAAATTAGTGTTTAAACTAGTGTTAATTAGTGTTTTTGAATATTTTTTAAAAAATATTCATTACATTCGGGAATATATGCTTAAATAATTATTCAAAAAAGCGCAATGAAGAAATTTTAACACGGTGAAGGATAACCGAAAAATGAAGAAATTTAAGGCCAATTAGATCAATGTTGCTTTTCATGTTTCACTGTTTTATTTATTTAAATATTCGATTATCGATTGGAATATTATTCAATGTACATGTACTTCCTTATACTTCATTTTTTTTTTTTATTGTATATAGATTTTATGCACATGTTTAATAGTTCACATATAACCATTACTTAAAGAAAAATTCTATTTGTTTATATTATTCGTTCAATTTATTTCATGAAGATTTTAGCATTCGAAGTATGTTAAATGGAAAATACTGTTTTTTCAAATAAAAAAATTTTGTTTGATTTTTAAATATTTTTTACCTAGGAATAATATTTATTTGTCACGCATAAAAAAATAATTTAAAAATTAGTTTGAATAATATCATTACAAATCCAAATGATTAAAAACTTGAAAGTAATCAATACATTGCCTCATTAATGATATATTCCATTAAAAGTTGTTTTTTTTTTTGTCAGATTTATAGGTAAAGTATGTATATATATTTTCTCTAATGTATAATCTAGAATCTATTTTTGCTGTATAATTACTGTGGTATCCAGAACTGTTTCTGTCATTTCTATATTTGTATATATTTTTACATGCATTGTATTCTTTATTTGCATATATTTTTGCATGAAGTTTACATTTGTAAATATTTTTGCATGAGTTTTGCATTTGTATATATTTTTGCATACATTTAACCTTTATTATGATTCATTTATTACAGCAAAATGTTGCTAAATTCACATGTTTTTTTATTAATAGGCCTCTAATGCTTTACTTTTCATATTTTCTTTGCAAGTAAATGTTTCTTTTGTTATTTTATCTGATTGAAAATATTTTATATTGAGTCAGTTTTTACTTAGGTGTTTCTTACATTATTATGAACCTTTCACGAGTGATATTTCCCCCTTTTTCCTGGAAAATATTAGACATCCTTCAATGTATTATACATAACTTTCATCTGAAAATATTCTAAATGAGAATTATAAAAAATAATCAATATAAATGTGGAAATATTAGTCTACGACCTGAAAAGAAATAAATGTCGTAAGCTTTATACTCCTGACAACCACTGCGAGAAGCAAAGCATTCCCTCCTTTCATGACGTCATCAAAACTCTGTTGCGACCTGTTCCTTCAAAATGGCCTTGCTTAAACACTGGGGAGGGGGGCTCTCGCTTCAGACTGACTACCTGATCTTACTTGCTCCAGAGAATTGAGCTCACCCAAAGGGTTTAGAGCTGCATCCGACCCTCCGAGAAGTTATTTAATTTGCAGATTAAACAGAAAACATGTACAAAAAGGACCCGAATTAAGGACCCTCCTCAAAAATGCTTGAGAACCGGGGAAAAATACAGCAAAAGCACTTTACAGCTGTATTCTTCCCACCTGATCGGGACATCTGCTCATGCACCTCAGCGCTCAATGGTCCCGTATACTGGGATGGGCACAGTAGGCCTTGGCCCTCATGGGCTGTTGCGCCACTGAGTTTAAGTTTAATTATTTATTTAAAAATTAATTTTTTACTGTTTTTCTTTCCCCAAAATTGACAAAATCAAAAGAATATGTTGTGTAGCGTATTGCAGCATACGAGAATGGTGGACTTTCGACCCTGGACCGTGCCACTCTATCTCACCAATTCATTGGATTGTCAATGAAATATTATTACTTTTGCCTCCCCACAAAAATTCGACAAATACCGAATCTTCTTTTCTCTTTAGCTACGGCCCCGTTTCGAAT
>BMAV01005858.1:0-10136 GCA_019973955.1 Trichonephila inaurata madagascariensis | reverse complement strand
TTACTTATTTAAGAACATTGTACTAAAAATTTAGTGGGAAATTCTTTGTCAAGAAGTAAAATATATCAACTTTGCTTTTTGCTGTCGGTGTCGTACGGGTACGAATTGATATTCTTTTTCTATTTGGAATAGTTACGGTTAATGATAGCAGACAATTTTATGCGTGGAACTAATTTTTAACTATCTTTCATATCTTGCAAGCGAAAAATATTTGAAAAAAAAATAAATTGTTTCAAGACGATTAGGAGGTTGACTACTTAGTAGTGAAAAACAAACATGGATTAGTAAATGTTTGATTTGTCATGAAAGTTCTGTGTTTAAGAAATACAAATGAACAGGACTCAATCAATGACACTTTTCGTCGAGGTGCTCTTTCAAGAGGTTTGTTACATTATATATTGGTAATCATATGAAAACCGTTTATTGATGCAGAAATTGGGAAGAAGTGTTTCTTAAGGTATCCGACTACGTTCGGAACCGTGGTTTTGTAAAAGTGCATAAATGGATAATTTTCATGATATTTAGTGTCACTTAGATTAGAATACATGCATAAAATTGCTTTAAGGACATTTTGACAAAAGAAATTATTTAAATACTATATTTTGGCAAAAAATTAACTAAGAATAATCTTTTTTCGAAATGTTCTCCTTTTGTGAAAAATGCTTCTATTATAATAATATTTTGCCTGTATATAGCTCAGACCTCACTATAGAATTTTAGCTCAACTAGAATTTTTGAAATATATAACTTAGAAGTGGGTTTATCCATATTTTACGACAACAGAGGGGAGTAATTTTTAGAAAAAAACGCCAATAATTATTTCAATGGGTGGTAACTCTGAAAATAACATGAATTTTTTGTAGTATAAAGTCATATTAAGAATTCTAAAATGTCTCATCATTTCGAGAATCCCACACCTCTAACTTACGCTGAAACCCCACGATATGGTCAACGAAGGTCGACCATGTCGCACACTTACTAGGACAGAGCCGACTTAGGCTGAGGCGAGCCGGTCAAGCAGAGAGGGACCCGCGATTTTGATGGATGCCGCTCTAGCTTTTAAAGTTTTCAGGAAAAAAATATAAAAATTACAAATACATAAATAAGTCTTGTAATTTTCCATACATTTTTATAACAACGAATTGTGGAATTGGCTTCCAATACATTGTTGTGTTTGACAATATCTAAGGTACTCAGCCCTACTTTAGATAGATTTGTACTACTTTTTCGTAAACCGTACTGCTTTTAAAATTCGTGCAGTCAAAATACACCTTTTGTACTCTTAAAAATTTATATAAACTATAACGGTTAATTTTAATTTATGCAACGCAAAACTGCTCATGTTTAACCGTTTCCGTCCAAACTGTTTAGATAAAAAAAAAGTTTGGACTCCCTCATTCATTATAGGGAATTATATAAAATTCCAACATTAAGTTTTATTTTTCAATGAACAGGGTCGAGTGGTAGTGTATCGTGCTTCCCCATCACAGGTCCGGGTTCTATTAACGGGCTGGGCAAAGTTGACTCTACCTTTCATCCCCGCTGCAGTGCGTCGATTAATGAGTACCAAGCTTGCTTGGGGTCTTAAACACTGGAGGTCTCACTTCAGACAGACCACCTAATCGAGACATCTGCTCATGCACATCAGCGACCAATGATCACGTACACTGGGATAGGCATATTGGGCCCTGGCCCTCATGTATATTTATGCCATTGAGTTTGAGTTTTAAGTTTGAGGACTGCCTCACTTTGGGGATACCCTTTAGATAAACATTTATTTCCAATCATTTGCAAATTAAACATTTTTCTTTCAATTACGTTTATTTCAGAAGGAACTTTGATTTTTCAAATGTATTTGCTTAATAACATATATATTTGTGTATTATATTAAAATTTTGATCTGTCCAAAATTATATGTTTTATGCTCTTCTAAAAGTTTTTAGGATTTTAGAGCTGATCTTACAATCCATGTACGTTTTATAGTAGTATATTTAAAAATGATAAAGATATTTTTATATTTGTGTGAGTTTGCATGCCTTGTTTATAAATATAAAAAAATGTTTTCAGCTACAGTTTTTAAACTGTAGTGAAATAAGTTGTGGAATAGGATTTTTACATATTATGAATATTTTTGACTGCAGTAAGATATATTTATATTTCAGTTTCTTTACAATTTGAATAGAAATTGTAAGCAACTTTGCGAATAGTTTGATATTAAATATAAACTAATGGGCTGTTTAACAGTGAAGTGTTTTATTTTGATACCAGCACACAGTAAAATAAGACTCATTTGTAGTTATATGATCAGCTTCAGTGATATTTAAATTTTCAAAAATACTCTACACATATGAAAACATTCTTTCAAAACCATACACCACATCTCATACTATGTCATCCCCACAGCAGGCAATATTTGTGTATACTCAAAAAATTTAATACAGGATACATTTCAGATGTTAAAATTGTTTTTAAAATTCAGAATGGATACATTGTGGAATTGTCTGTTAACTTCACTGAACAAAATTGTTTTAAGTGCACTGTTTTGAAAGACAAAATTAATTGGGGCGAACTTTTTCTCACGATAGAATTTGTAATGACTGAAATGTAGGAAAATGTAGTTATCGATGAAAATTTTCCTTATAATAAAAGAAACAGAAAGATAAAAAATTAAATTTCAGTAGAAAATGGTTAGAAATAATACTGTCACGCGCACACATTTGAAGAAAAAGTATATCCCCCATTAAAATTAAAAATTATTGACTGAATGGGTGTTATGTCCATCACAAATGCCGATGTAGAGAAGATATTTCTATTTAATACAAGAAGTTCGAAAAAGAGTGCACTAGGAACAAAAATTTAGATTTTTTCCGAAAAATATTTATTTAACATAAAAATATCATTTATATGATTTACATTTAAATAAATTAAAAGTGTTGAAATTCTTTTTATGTTATTTTAAATTATAAAAATATAATTCAACAGAGAAAGATCGGTTTTATTTCATAAATATAATCGTATGTATATCACCATATGTACAATTTATTCTCTTATTGTTTAAAAAAAAGAGATAGGGCCATTTTTTTATACTCTTTTCACCTCATTGCCTTTTTTAAAAACAGAAAAGTGAGCGCGTTTTCTTACTCTCATATTCGAAAATGAATACAGGATGCTTTTTTCTGGTTCAAATCGCAATACCGAAATAATTTTTTTTTTCAACTTTTTTTTTTAATTTTTAAAAATGATAGAAAAATAAATTTTGTTTTTGAGGAAAATATAATTATCTTTCAACTTCTAACACGCTGTTTATTTTTTTAATTTATTATTTTTTTTTACCCTTCATTTTGTTTTAATTTTACTGTGACTGAACATATAGGGAAAACAATCAAGAGGAACTACAACTTTCATACAAGATTGCCCAAGGCAACTTAACAGCTGTAAACGGGTGATCTTTAGGTCTCACTTAACAAAGAGGCCGAACTAAGTCATAAAATCGTCCCCCTTCGACCTCCCAAGTTTTAAAAAGGGGAAAGGAATGAAGCCTGTTGTATTTTTGAAGGAGATTGCAAAATTAAAGTAAACGCTTTCGGAATATATTTTCAGGAGGAAGCATACCACCCGGAGGGTTAAAAAGGATATACTTCGCAAATTGAAAGGTGTAGGAGGTGTTAAAAGAAAGGAACAGAGTTCACCGTGACAGAACAAGAGAAAAAAGTCAAGCGAGAAAGACGTGTTTACTGATCTGTGAAAAAATGGAAAAGTGTTACTGCACTAAAACTGAACTAGATTTGTTTACATCAACAATTGGCAATAGATCGATCATCGTTTTTGGAAATTCATCCTGTTGCATCCATTTCTGACAACAAAACTATTGAATTCCTCAAATCAGGTTTAGGCGAATCTTACTTCGAACTTTCACACCTTTTTCTACATGTTCAAGCATGAATTTTAAAAGGAAATGGGGAATCATTTCAGAATGATGACAAATGTGGACCTATAAACTATCTATTAAATACTATACTTGCAGAATGTCACATTTCGATCAACGGTCGTCAACTTTCGTCGGAAAACAGTTATGCTTACAAAGTGTACATTCAAAGCATGTTATTTCATTCAGAATCGTCTCAAAAAAAGTTTATTGAGAGCCGGACTGTTTGTAAAAGACACTGCTCGAAATTTGGACTATGTCACCCTTACAGATGCAGGGTATAATAAAGGACTGAAAAAAAGATGGGACCGTGTGAAAAATGGTAAAATTTTCGACATGTGCGGTATTCTTCACAACGATATTGGAACTCAATCTAAGCTTTTAATAAATGGCACATCAATTAGAATTCGATTGTTTAAGACTAAAAAGGAATTTTCTTTATTATCTGCTACACAGGATTATCGTCTTCAAATAAAAAATATAAGTTTATATGTCAGAAAATGTGAAATTTCGAGTTCAATTCTGGTGTGGCATGAAAAAGCACTCCAACAGTCAGTCATACAAATGCTTTTTACACGAATCGAAGTGAAAACTTTCACAGTGAGTTCCGGTCTGAAGAGTTTCTTAAGGGTCAAGTGGACCCTTGAATAAATCACGTTTTGCTTCTTGGAGGGGTTGTGACGGCTCACGCGTCCTTTCTCTAACATAACATCTGTGTTCTTTGACGGCCACGATTAATGGCAAATCTTTTCCAACCCAAATCCAAGAAGTGAAACGAAGGATAGATGCAAATAAGATAACCTTTAAAAGGACAGAAGTTTTAGTAAGCATGATGGCAATTTTGAGAAAGTTCAGTTCAGAAAAGATAGAAGTGTAAATTGACGGCTTACCTAAGAATCACAAAAATCTCGCCATTCATCCAAGGTACATACCATTGTACATCAGCCTAGAGGAATATCTGAAGTGGATTGGACAGTTGCTTAGATTTCAAGGTAGGAAGATTATATTCTGAATGCGAATATATTATTATGATTGAGAGTAGGGGGATATAATATAATTCTATAGATAAGTGATCCAATTGCGCCATCTGTGTTAATTAAGGCTACATGTTTTGGTTTATTCTCACTTAATATAAGTTTGTTCGATATATAAGTAATTTAAGTTAAACTCTTAATAAAAGTCATATTAAGAATTCTAAAATGTCTCATCATTTCGAGAATCCCTCACCTCCAACTTACGCTGAAACTCCACGATATGGTCAACGAAGATCGACCATATCACAACATTTCAAATAAATTACAGGATATCTCAACAGAAGAGTATAAAATTTTAATGTACATTACGGGTTATTTGTGCATAATATAAAATTCGGATGCTCCGATTTCTTTCAAATAAAGAGATCAATCTCGATTCAGAAAATGCAGGACAAAAAAAAATTGAGACTACTGGATAGAAGAGATTTAAAAATGCCCCCAAATATTGCTATGAAAGTGATTTTAATGCAATATTTCATTTTTAATTTATTAATAGCGAAAACATTTGAATCAAGATTTCTTAAAGTTAATTGCAAATTATATTGTTTACAAGCACAACAGAAGCATATTTGGAATTACATGAGTTGTGGAATGTCTGGCATTCGCTTTGTGTAAACTGTAACACACCTGCATTTTCATATTTTTGTTAAAAATATTCATTACATTCAGGAATATATGCTTAAATAATTATTCAAAAAAGCGCAATGAAGACATTTTAAAGGTGAAGGATGATAAAAAAAGAAATTTAAGACCAATTCGATCAATGTTGCTTTTTCTGTTTCACTGTTTTATTTATTTAAATATTCAATTATCAATTGATATAATATTCAATGTACGCCACAGCAGGATGTCCACAGGGTTCTCTGTTGTCTCCTCTGTTGTACAGCATCTTCATGTACGACTTCCCCACCACACCAGACGTACAAATCTGCCTATTCGCGGACGACGCCGCAATAATCTCCCAAGTCTGCAGGCCCGACATCGTGAAGCTGAATTTGCAAAAATACCTCAGAAAACTCCAGGCCTGGCTAACTAAATGTAGAATCAAAATAAACGTTTCCAAAAGCCAAGCAATCATCTTCAAGAGAGGAGCATTCAAAAACAAACTGCAAAACCTTAAACTGTTTCGTAAAAATATCCCTTGGACCACAAACGTCGAATATCTAGGTGTAACCCTCAGGGCCGGCTCTCGCAGTTTTGCCGCCCCTCTTCACAACATTTAAAAAATATATAAATTGTTCATAAATACACACCTATAAAACTTGAATAGTTCTTGCAAATAAAAAGCAACATAACAGTATACGTATAAATATTCATTAAAGATTAAAACAAATAACAAAATAAACAAAAAATTAGAAGTGTTTTTTTCCCTGACTTTTAACTCTGAAAAGAGTTTCTGATTAATTCTTTCAAATCAATTTGCTCAGCTATTTCATGTTCGATTGCCAATGTAGCTAAACCATTTAATCTCTCTTGAAAAATTGTAGACCGTAAGAAATTTTTAATTAATTTTAATTTTTAGAAACTCCTCTCTCCACTTGCTACACTTTATTGGCAAAGAAAGTAAAATTCTTAATGCGATGGCAAGATTTGGCGCAAATTCTAAAATTGAAATAAATTTTAAAACTTCTATTGGGCTTTCTTTTTGGCCTAATAATGCTGAAACTGACATTATCTCATCTTCTAGATCAAGCGCATTTATATCTACTGATTCTCCATTTATCAACATCATTTCTAAATTTTTAGTTTCGAATTAATAAATTTTTAGAGGTATCTTTTAAATCATATATATTATTTAAAATCTGAAAATAATTACTATGGGTACTCATTAAATTAAATATGCATTCCAGGGCATTAATTGTTGGATCAATTGTAAAAAAAATAAAACTCAATTTTGAATTTTAATTTAGGATCTTCTACCGAATTATCCCGTGTTTCGTAATCAATATTAACATTTTTTTGACGAACTCTGTGACGTGGTTGCGTAACCTCAAAATTAGGAGAGATATCAGTCTCGTCGGCCAGTTCTTTTGCATCACAGAGCATTTCAGCAAAAGCCCCATCCGATCGAAGATCATTAAAAAAATCCTTACAATTTCTTAAGAGTTCCATAGTGGATGGTAGATCGTAATCTTTTGTTTGCAATAGCTTGCTTATCAGATTTATGCAATTTAAGATTCTATACCAAATAGTGATGGAGCATAAGAACTTAAATTGTTTAATAGAATTTAATAATCCACAGGCCTCATCTCTTAAAGAGTTGTCAATTTCAGCATTATTATAAACACTAAACAGAGCATCATAAATGCTTCCCAATTGATACCTTAAGGGTTTAATAGCCTCTATTCGGCTTTCCCAATGAGTTGTACTTAGAGATTTTAAAGTTATGCCCTTTATATATTTTAATAATATGACCCAACAAAAAGTTGATGATGAAAAAAATTAAAAAAATTTTTGAACTATATTAAAAAAATTACAGGCTTCGAATGATGCTTTTGAAATGTCATTAATAATTAAATTTAAGGAATGGCTACTACATGGTACATAGATTGTTCGTGGATTTAACGTCCTAATTCTAGATTGTACCCCTGATTTCTCACTTCTCATATTGGCTCCGTTATCATAGGCCTGCCCACGTATATCTAGCAAATTTAGCAACAATTTCTGAAGTTTCTCAACTATTAAATTTGAAAGTTCTTTTCCAGTCGATCTTTCAACTGGAAGGAAACCTAAAAATCTATCATTAATTTTAACGTTAACTTCATTAGAATTAAATTTTTCAATACATTCATATCTTACCAAAAAGATCATTTGCTCGATCTTGCTAGCATCAGGGGTGCAATCTAAAATTATCAAATAATACTTGGCTTGTTTAATTTTATGAACGATTTGTAGTTTAATGTTCTCATGTAAAAGTGAAATTATTTCATTCTGAATATTTTTCCCTAGATAATGTACTTTAGTTTCTTGATTTTTTTAGCGCTCTTCGAACATGTTCCTCCATTATTGGATCAAATTTAGCAAGTAGTTCAATTATTTGCAAAAAATTACCATTATTGGAATCGTATAGTTTATCCCTCTTATATGACGAAGGGCTAAACAATTTTAGGCAAGCATTTTTAATGTTGTTTCAATGCGTTGAAGCACCTCGCCCCAATAATTAGTCTTTGCGAGTCGCTGTCAATTGTTTTACAGCATTGTAATCGCTGACTAAATTCAATCCAAGACTTTTGGCTTTGATTATGGTTCTTGGATGTTTCGTGTTCTTTTAAAGTTTCAACGATGTGCTTCCAACTTTTAAAACCTTCTGTGGAAAGAGAACTAATGACACCGCCAAAAAGTTTGTAGCAAAAACAATATACAGAATTTTTTTAATGGAATATCTAACCATTTACGCATAACCTTTTCACCGTCTTTTAAAATTCTGGTATAATGATATGAGCTAAACCTTCGACCGGTGTCGTCATGAGGAAAATTATAATCTGTCAATGGCTTAGGGGGTCCTTCTTTCACCAAAAGACATCAATCGGCGTCTGATAGAATAGCTGGCCAAGTTCCTGGATCTGAGCTAAATATCATTGTTAGCATTGGTTTCGTCTGGAGAAGTTCCTATAAGAACAGTGCCACTATCGGTTCTGTTTATTTCAACTGCAACATCCTCTTCATGAAAGTCTAATCAGATTCCTATTCTATGCCATCTTCCTTTTTTCTAGGGCCTTGCAAGTAATTCAGTAAACTTCCAGCTTGTTTTTTAATGTGAATTTGTTTTTCGAGTCGCTTTCTTCGGTATTGGGCACCAGATTGTTTTTTACGTCCTCCCTCAGACATTTTAAAATTTTTTAAAAAATATACTTAAATTAAGTAAGGGAATCTAGAAGATAATTGAGATAGTGTTTTGCTTCCATACAAAAAAATTTGAATTCATCAAAAATTGACCCATTTTAATTAAAAACCAATGTGTTTGAGATTTTCTAAAATTTTATCGTAAATTTAAAACAAAGAATTAAAAACCCTTATTTTACTTTCGTTTGAACACTGTATTTAATTATGTTTAATATATCTAAAATTGATAACTATATAGAGAGTAGGATATCCTAGAAAGTATATTTTCCAGTATTGAAATTAGGAAATCTTTTTAACTTATATTTTTAACAAACCCACATATACATCTGTAAATAGCTCGCACAAAATATAGAAAGAATTTACATAATGTTTAATCTAAGAAAAATGTTCTACTTATACAACTCCCACAGAAAAAATACGTTCCATTAATATTATTAATATAACTTTAGAAATTAATAATCTTTATAATCTATATATTACAATTAACACTAGTAAAAATACTCAAAAAAAAGACTACAATATTTAAAATAAAAATAAAAAATACATTATATTTCTCAATCAAATAAAATTTTATCTTTTAGCTTCCTCAAAAAATGTCATTTCGAAATATTTTTCATAACATTTAAATATAATCACATGTAATCTCATTTGGAAATATATTTGTAATACAAAAACAACATTACTAAATTGATCTCTCTTTACATTAAAGAAGAAGAAAACACATTGAAATAATTCACTTATTACTGACCTAATTCACAAACTTTAAATATTCCGAAAGAATTTTTATAAAATGCCTTTTCGATACTTCAATCAGCAATAACACAATTATTTATAAGAATATAATTACCAGATAGCAGTGGCGCACACAAGGGGAGAGGGGTCCTGGGGGCCCCCCCATAGCCCTTGATTTTTTTTCCGATAGATTATAATTCTAAGTATATAGTACGTAAAATTTAACTAATTATTTGTTATTAATGATTCATTTTATTAATTATTGCTAATTATTTATTCAATAATTAGTTTTTTACTGTGTTTCGTTCCCAAAAAACGATAAAATCAAAAGAACCATGATACAAAAATGGTGAACTTTCGACCCCGGACCCCCTCCTTGAAAAATTCCTGTGTGCGCTACTGCCAGATAGTATTACTAAATTTCTCTTGATGTATGTAAAAAGAGAAAAAAAAACTGAAACCACATCTGTTATATTGATCTAACATGATGATTCAGAAAAACGGAATCAAAAAATTTACAATAAACTAGACAAATGAACCACAATTTTTTTTTAATTCTTGGAATAGTAATGAAAGTTGTGCAATGTCTCGTTCTGGAAATG
>BMAV01005857.1:209167-249436 GCA_019973955.1 Trichonephila inaurata madagascariensis | reverse complement strand
GTACAAGATGTTGTTTGTATTATACAAATAAAGTTATTAAATTTATTCCATACAATTGAGACTAACATTAATTTAACAGAACATACAAGATTTTCATTTTAAAACACATAATTTTATATTTTTTCATAAAACAGTATAAAACGTATATACCAGTAATAAATATACTTTATAATTAATGAGATAATGATAGCAGAAAGTATATAGAAAAATAATATTTTAATCATTTTCCAAACATTCAGACCAGACTGTATACAAATGCTCAACTTCTCGCGGGAGTTCTCAGCGCCCCCAGATAAACTTTTAAAGGTCATTACATTCCAATCGTTCGAGAAAGAGGGATTGTATCAGGCCTGAAGGTTCAATAACCTAAAATGTGCAGCTACAGAAAAAATCGTGGTTCTGCGCATTCTTTTTAGAATCCTGGGAGGATTTTCTTGTTGGTGGGGTGTACAGAACACCTCGCGCGAGTGATCGCGGGTTAAACGAGTGTTTATCATTTCTCTCTCTGACTATGAAGGGTTTGTACTTCAATTTCATGTACGAGAGTTACTGCTTTAATTTTAATCATGAACTTTAAAAATATAGCTGCTCAGAAAGAAAATGTATTTCATGTTCATCACAATTAGCATGAAATACTCCATTTAATTTTTTTCTATTAATTACATTACTGAAATATTCGTAGACTTGGTCTCATTTACGCTTACGCTGTTACTTTCCATTTTTAAAGAAATACATAATTATTAAAGAATCCTCTGATTATAATTTAATGCATTCATTTTTGAATCTTAAGTTTCTCGCCCCAGAAATTCCTTTTTACATTCCCATTTTTGCACGCACTCCATGATAAGAACACTTGCATTTGAAAAAGTTTAGGGCAGAACATACTGGAGCTAGAAAGTGGTGCCTGAAACGTCCACAAATCAACTAACACAAATGTATAGCTGTCATTTACCTAAAGTGCCACGGCAAACCATAAAATTACAACGGTTTTCACTGAATGATCGGCTTCTTGATAAACTGCTAAAGACGTTGACTTAGTTTCCATCCAACGTTTACTTAGTTTCTCATGGGAAAGTATCCAGGACAATTCCGACACACAAATTCTGGGGCAAGTCAACCTTTGACCTTACTTTGATCAAACTGGAAAAGTCCGCATGCCAATCTTTGCCTTCAAAGTCCATCCCATGAGAGGTGACGAAGAACTAATGGCCGGATAGTAATCTCGGCTAATTCCAACAGAAATCCTTCCGTATCACGTGTCTTCTTTTGAAGTCGTGACATAATCCGCCTTTAAAAAGACACAAAAAGTAGAAATCACAGACCGTCTCTGAGACCAGACCAGACTCCCCAGAATACCACCTAGAACTCGAATTTATATAAAACCAGCATTGCATCATATCATCTCGAATTCCTCAACGTAGCCTTCACGTCTGTGAATATCATTGTTATAAAATTTGCAAGTCACGACATCAGCAAACCAGACAAGATGATTTCTTACCATTTCTACGATTCCTAATTTTATGGCTGCCAACCAATTTGAAATTCAGCCTTTGTAACCAATTCAATGTTTTTTTGGAAAAAATATTAAAGCAAAATATATAAATTATTTTAAGTTCAAAAAGCTGTCTTTACAAAATTATTGCATTTACGGTTTGATATCAGTTGAAGTCCCCGGGCTCAGAAAAAAACTTTGGGCACTTAAAAAAGAGAGAAAGGAATCCACACACACACAAAAATACAAGTATGAATCATATTTTTAAATATATTATAATATTTTAATAGGTCATGGTGTACCAAATTAAACTATTACATATTTTATACCAGTCAAAATTTTAATAGAGAAAAAAGTACAATTTTTGAGTTTTTTCGAAGCCTCAGATGCGCGTGTCGTGTACTCCAACCATTAAAGCCACCCATTTATTCGTACCAAAAATTTCTTCACGTTAATAATTTTCTCTAATATTAAGCAATGTTTAAGCTTTCAGGGAAGGCAATATAACTATGGTAACTAACTAATTCTGCTCTTTTATTCATCTAAAATATTTTGCAATTATCACAAAGGCAAACACTTTTACTTTTTTTTTCATACACTTAATGCAGTGCTTCTCAAACTTTCAATAGCTGTGACCCCCAATATTCAATCATAATTTTCATCGCGCCCCCCTTCATACAATAACAAAATATTGAATTCAATAATATGAGTACTATAATTTGACGCAAAGCTACACTACGAGATTAACATCTTAAGTCCCACCGGCGTATATAAACGTCTTTCTTAGCCAAAGCATCAATTGGTCTGGACGTATATATATGTCTTTTCGAAATGTGACCTTTTCTATGCAATGCTATGCATAAAATTATTCCGAAGGCTTTAGAACGCAACAAAAGGACATTGACAGTGTTTGCAAAGGATTTACTTATTTCAGAGGATTTGATTATTCATTACGTTTCTTCCTCCCTCACTTCAGTACATTTTATACGCGCATTTAAGGAAAAATGGTGGTACTGGAGGGCAAATCATTACTTTTAATCGGCAGATAAGTGTTAATTGTTGTGTATAATTTTATATATGACAAACCCATGGGGTCACTGGTAATTATTAAACTTGTTCTTAACTTAGTATTGTTAAATTAATTATCAAAGACATTGTGCAGTACTAATCCATTTATAAGTGTATTATCACACAGTGTAAATGCGTATTTTATCTTTTATTACGTCAAATGTGTATTTTGTTGGTTTACTTTCAGTAAATTAATAATTTTTTAAATTATCTTTTGTTTTTCACTTTTCAATATGATCGCGCCCCCCTTGTAGAGTTATCACGGCCCCCTAAGTGGGGCACGCCCCACAGTTTGAGAAACGCTGACTTAATGGATGAAGATCATGTTCTAAACAATGTCCAAAACTTTTTAGCTGCAAAATTTATTAAAATATCTTACTGTGCGTAATATATCATAAATAATATAGTTTGTTGATAATAATTTTGTACAAACAATCCAAGAATTAATTTTTTAAGGCTCTTTAAGTTGCACCTTAGTTTTGATTAGTGATACACATCTAAGAAAATATATTATTACTTTTTTTATGGTATATCTATATAAATAAGAATACAATTTCTAAGGATTCCAAGAATTATCCTGAAGAAAATAAATAATTATCGTGATTACTTAGTGTGCATTGGGAATTATTGTATGTTTGGTTATGGTTCAAACTAGTTACTCCGAATTGCTCTTGATTAACTGACAATGGAGGATAACAAAATTTAGATACGTATTTGACTGTTTTTTTATTTTGAGAAAGAAAGGGATAAATAAATTAAAAATAAAAGATCTTAAAATCTTCCATACCTTGAAAATTTTCATACACTGGTGGCAAGACTTAAGCAAGAGGTTGTTGTTTTTTACATAACTCCTCGAAAAGTCATCTAAGAGACATGGAATTCAGAAATGAGAGACAACATTTTGTACCGATAGCAAAATACATTACATGGTAATATGAAATCAAACAAAAAAAAAGGCTTTACTGAACTCATCGTATCGTTACACATGATTGTCTGTCAAAGAAGAAGTACAACAAGCAAATGTTCTTTTGTATGGGATATGCCCTCTCCTTACTGCAATGTTTGCTTCCATGCTCAGCACCAGATTGTACAACAGTTCTTGAAGTAAGAGCACCTGTTCCTCAAACAGCATCTGTTTCCGTGGTTGGGTGTTCCCCAGAGGATGTAATCGGGCCGTAAGACGTCTCTCCAAGACATTCATACATGTTTTATGGGATTTAAATCAGAGGAGAACGCTGGTCACAATCCATTCAAGTGGTATCTTCCTTTTCCTAAAGTTATTGAACATCAGCAATACGGTGTGGCTGTGAATTGCCATCTATAAAAACGAAGTGTTGTCCAATAGCACCTCAGAGCAGACGCAGATGGGAAAGAATCACTTCTTTTCAATAGTGATCCCCGGTTACAGACCCTCTGTCGAAAACGTTGATGTCAGTCCATGCGTTCCGCGTACTGCCTCTCAAAACGACAACTTTAGGATCACCATAACGGATTCTTTTCGCGGTATTACTGGAATGAAACCATGTCTCGAATTCTCTTCAAATCAACTGGTGTTGAGAATCGTTTGTGAAAGGAAATCACTCTCATCCGTACAGAGGACACGACTTCATGAATGAGATATCCAGTTTTTGTGCTCCTCACACCAATCTTAACGGTGCTGCCGATGGCCAATATTCAAAGAGATGCAGTTTTCAAGACATCTGGTGAATGGAACACAGTTGTGAAAATATCTGGCCACAGTAAACTTATACACTTGTTGCCTTGCTAATGTTCACGGTTGCTGAACTATGGCAGATGCTGGCTGGTTTCGGGTTCTTCTTGCTTGCAGGATGATTTATCGGTCATCCACTGCAATTGTTTTTCTAGGGTGGCACCTCCAACATTTCAAACAGCTGTACTTATGGTTTGGAAGGCTTTCCAAGCGTGCGAAACTATACTTTTGTCGATTCTGAACTCTTCTGCAACACTGGTCAAAGTACGGTCCTCCTCCAGATTTCCGATCATTCTTCCACTGATATTTTTGATTATTCTTTTTGCTCGTTCATTTTCTTTCAATATTTTGACAAATATTTGGCTATATTTAAACAAAATTGACTCTTGTGCCATAAACCCATACTCACATATTTTATATTAAATTTATTTACAAATAAGTTGCCCTTCCCTTCCCCCAAAAAAATGTTTAGATTTTTACCACCTTTAAGTTATTTTTATTAGAGTACTATTCATACAACATTCCACACACAATGGAAAATAATTAGCTTGTAAAATTACATTAGTCAGAAATTCTTTTCTTTCTGATTCCGTAATGCTGCCACGGTAGCATAGTCGTCATGCATGTAAACTCAAGCTCGGTGTTGTTTTTGGCGAGACTTTTAAAGATTCTAGAATAAATCTCCAATCTTTAAAAGAAAAGATTATTGGATTACAAGAGCGGTTTTTTCAAAATGTTTTTTAAAGAGTTTATTTTGTTTAATTGATAAGTCACCAATGCCAACTTGTATATTCAATTAGCTTCAACGGTTAAAATTACCATTTCAATGCAAAAGCAAAATTCCTTGGAAAATTTTAATGTAAAATATTTTATAAGATTTTCTACGACTCATTTTCCTTTTTAATTATTTATTTTAAATTATGGAACCACGTTTATAATCGATATATCGAATAGTTCGTTTCTATCGATAGTCATCAGACAGGATAGAAAGTTTGCTATCAGTAATCGCATATGTTCTTCTGTGTGGTGGCTATATAAAGGGGATCCATCTTCCAATGGTCGGCTCATTCTAAGCCCAAATTCCAGCTAACTCATTATGGCTTCCTCTAGCGTGGTAAAATTGACATTTTTATTTATTATTTTGCAAATCTCAAAGTAAAACGTATTATTTTGTCATATTTTCATTTCAAACTTGTGGAAACCTCAAGAGTTTTCTGTTGTAATCTATTGAGGAAAAAAATATGTGTAATATGTTGGCCGCCAGCATACCAGCAACCGATGTACGGAACTTAATTTTTCTGTTTCCTTTCTTAATGCTGGTAGAGATTCTTTGACCTGTTTTGGGTACTTTTTGATCTGGAACTATATATTCATTTAAATTATTAAAACTTTTTGAAATTTTATCTTCCTAAAAGGCAAGTATCGCAACCTAATATAGTTCGAGATATCCCACCTTTATCCAAATATCAGACTTTGGTTTTTACCTGCTTAAAAATTAAGTCTAGAATTTAATTTGTAATTTAAGTACATTGCCGAGTATGAATTTTAATGTTATTGCTGTAGTGAATAAAAAAAATCGAAGTTTATTATTATTTTTCATGTTGTATTTTTGCTGATAGTCACAATATTGATACGTTTCTTATGCAAGTCAGCTAGCAATTGTAATTTATCGGTTAAAAATTGTTCATTTTGAGGGGAAAAAATCTTTTTCTCACCCTCCTGTGTAAATTCATTTAAAGGCCTTTGAGTATGTGCTTATCTCCTTGAAATTAAAATTTTTTAAAAGAGTAAATTCATACACATAACTTCCTAATTTATCAATTCACTAATGTCAAAATTGGAAAAAGATGTATATTCATATAATATTCTTACATGTGGGGAAAAAACAGCTTTATAGATTTAAGAAAATGGTACTTGGATTATAGATTTCATTTTGTTCTATTGTTTAATAATGGATATTGATAAGACTTATAATATGGTATTTTTTTAACATGTATTTCTATTTAGTTTCCTTTGTATATCAGGCTTCCATTCTATCTAACTATATATTCTATTATTTCCAGCAGGTGAACTATCATATTACTTATTTCTTAGCTTTGATTTATTTTTTATCTATTAGTGAACCATTTTCATCTTTTTCCTTTAAAAGCTGAAATAATAGCATACATAGAGGTGGGGTTTAAGAGTTCAAACTTCTCTTGCACGTACATAGACCAGCACATTTTTAATTTTTAGCATAAAAATTGTCTCGTAGAGGCTTTGATCTTTCTTTTTAATAATGTAACCCATCTCGTGAAAGTAGTCAGTATAGGCTAAGGATTTAAAATATAAGAAACATACTAGATAGTAAAGTATATTTTTGAATTCATTATTATTCATCATTAATTGTCTGAACCTTTTAAAAATTCATATTAGTATTTTCATATTAACTGCATGCTATTGGCATGTTATCCTTAGAATGGTATCGAAATGTTTTTCATCTATAGACACTTCTCTTCTACATAAAGTAGGTTAGCAAAATTTCAAGTATTCGGTAATTGTTTAGTCAGTACAAAATATGTGAAAGTTTTAAAGTTTGGGTTAAATTTCTCCATGCCTTAAAAAAATTTTTTTAAAAAAAACATACAAGAAGTTGGAGTTTTAGAAAGCAAAATTAAAACTCTACATCGCTTACATAATTTAAAATAACTTGTATTAAGTTTTACATGCGGATCAAGCTACAATAAGAAAAACTGAAGGTTCTATTAAAATGAGTTTTATTTTTCTTTGAAATAAATGACTGCATTATGTACATCATGATTTGTTCTTAAATGTAGTTTGTTAAAGTATGAAATCACAGTTCAAAAAAGAAATTGTGAAGAAAATGAGTTAATAGATATATTTATATTGTGTCCACAGGTATTTGTGTGGCAGGCCTTTTTTTTTTTTTTTTGGCACTCTTGTGCTCATTCTAAGCTGGTAGAATCATAACAGAATTTTATTTTAAATAATCTGTAAGATTATATTAAACTTCACACACAAATCATTATATTATAATTTGAAATGAGATTTTTATGGATAAAAAAAGTATAAATGAAATTATTTTAATTAAAGATGAATGCATCATATAAACATGACTTAAGATATCTTGTGTATTTCAAGAATTGAATATTAAAGTTCGCTCATTATTTTAAAGACTTTAAAAATTTTTTTTTAATGAGGCATACATATATAACCCTTAATGATTAGTAGACAATAACTAGAATATAATTTGAAGATAGTTATTCTTTTGTAGAAACTTTTTTTTGTATATGTATTTAGGGTATTATAAATTTATTTGTTAAATATCTTAGTAACGATTGTATATATAAACGTTTTCTTGTGTGGCAGTAATTAATGCAAGAAGCTTCAATGGATACTGAATGCAAAATAAAGTTTTCTATGCTTGTATAAAAATGAAATTATTATTATAAGTATGTTTTTTTATAAAAAAAAAAATTTTTTAAAAATTTGGATTTTTTATTTCTGTTTACATTTATTAAAATGTGAAATAAAATATATTCTTATGAGTTTCTATTTCTTTTTGTTAAAAAATATTTTCTAAATTATATTGAAATTGGATAAATCTTATTGTGCTAGGTAATTCTTATTGGGTATATTACACTAACATGCAAAACTTAAATGAATGCGTTTTTTAACATACAACCGTGACATTTTTGAAAAGGCCTTTTTGTGACCAGTACAGTGGAAAAAAACAGCTTTGTAGAAATGTGATGTATGTGCAAATATGAGCATTATGGCATTGGATGGAATGCAACATATAAACACGTTGAATGTGGGTTGACGCGCGCGGTGCCGATTTAAGCTAATTACGGGCCCTGGGCACAGATCTACAAGCCCTCGGGTACTGGTGGATTGAAATTTATTACCAGAAAACCTGATTAACTCCAGCTTATCCGGGTGCCCAGGGGCCCTCAACTAACAATGCCAGTGGATAAACTGTCACTGTTAGTTGTGATGTCCCCTAGGTCAGTATCTAGGCAATTTAAAAAGGAAGGACTAATTACCCCAGGGTACTTGCATATTATTACAAGGGTTCTGAACCCTATGAAGCTATTTTTGTGCCTCCACAACTGTCCACTATATACTATATTAATATCAACCAAGGCCCACTATGGTTTTGTATGTGGCCTCAAGATTCAACATACTTTTAGAAGTAACATATAACCCATAAAATTATTTTACTGGCAACACTTTTGTTAACACTGGAACAGGTAACATTGTTTTGTTGGAGAAGCTAACATATTAAAATCCTGTTTAGGTTCCACATATTTATGTGAATCATTATTTTCAACAATGAACACAGTTAAATCATTGAATCAACAATCAAATAATTAGTGGATATGAAATGTCAAAAAGGCAGTAAATGTAACTAATTTGAATTTTTTGTTACCATTTTAGTGTAGGACAGGGGTGTCAAACACACAGGCCGCATGGGGCCCGCCGACTCTTTATGAAATTTTTAAGTATCAGATTCTTAAAATTTTTTTCATTTTGAAATTTATTTGAGGGGAAATTTATATATATATATATATACACACATACAATGTATTTGCCTGTTACCAGTTCTTGTTTTAGAATAAATCTTTTTTTGATAATAGAAATGTCCTTTAGATTAAAATAGATTTATATTTTATCAAACAGTTACATTTGATTTTACTATAGTAAATTAGTTTTTTAATAAATTTCGAATTGCATTATGCATATCCTTTACTATGGATGGTACATGATTCTCTGTGTGTACGACTTTCGTTTCTCCTCCTCCTTTTCTGTTTGGAGTGCCCAAAAAGCAAGAGGCAGTCAGATGTTTTTTAAAGTTGAAAAAAAATATTCAGGAGGGTTAAGATAAAGAGGACAATGTACACTTAATCGTTTGTGAATGACAGCACTATCAAATTTCAGCAATGAGTAACGAAAGATCAATTCAATAGGAACACCGTAATTTTCACGAAAATGGCAACTATAATATTTCAAACATTATTTGATCATTGCATTATTGTATTATATGAACATTATTATATTGTATGTCTGTATACATGAAAATAAGGAAAACAATAATTCATTCTGTTTTAAATTTTCACTCTAATAAATATATTTTTTTTTTTTTGTTTCCAAATCTGTATAAAGGTACATATTTTTATGTGTAGCCCGCGAGATTATAATGTTTTTCAAGGTCATTTGGGTTGGACACCCCTGGTGTAGGATATTGTTTATGAGGCTTATGATTGTAATAAAATAAAGAAATATTAAGAATCATTATACTTTTTTTAACTGTGCCTGCCAGCAATTTCCTGCTTATCAGATGGGCCCAAAGGGAATAAGGTTAAGAACCCCTGTATTATCGCAACTGTTTGGCAAAATTATATGGTGGTTACCAATTCAGTGCTTATGACGCATGCGAAATAGGGATTGCCTACATGGCGAGTTATCTTGAACATTAGCATCGTTGCAATAGTATGCAAGTGCCATCACCAGACATTCCTGCTTTTAAAGTTGAAATTGTATATTCATAATGCTACAAGAGTTCATCAAGATACCTTTACATGTGATTGAACAATTGGCAAACTGGTAGAGGGGCATTGCTTGATGATTGTTGCACAATAGTGTAGTGATGTAAGCTTGAAAAGCATTCCAAATGAAAGATACAGCTATAATAAAGGTTGGGAGGAGGGTTGTCAGCCAACAATGGCAAGTTTAACTGTATATCGTTCTTCAGGGGGAATAAACCAGAACACTAGATATCAGGCAACATTGCTTGGCAGCTGCATAGGGTAATATAGATATTGTGGTTAACTGGCCAGATGTCTGCATTAAGATGGCCTATTCGCCTATTGTCCTGAGCTCTAAATAAAGCTTAAAAAAACAAAATATAATTTTAGGATGTACTCTTTTTTCTCATACTTGCAACTTTGATAGATTTGTGTTTCGCCATTGCAATCTCTATGGGCAGGGCAGTGATATTAAATTTGTGTGTTTCAGTTAGTGTAGTTAAGCTATATATATTGTGAGCTCAGAGACCTGATTCTACTAAAAATTTGTTTTCTAGAATAATTTGGATTGCTTAGTCTTAAAAGAGGAGCTCTGGCCAAGGGGTAATAACTAATTTGGGGTTCTCCTTAACTTGTCACTTTACGAAGTATTAATTTGGGGATGTATGTATGCTAGTAACTTGAAATCTTCAAATTTACGATATCTGTTGCAAATAAATTTGATGTTCTAGTCCAATATTAAATGAAACTGAATCAAACTTATATGTTTGGCATTCTTCACATCATATATATATTTTAATTTTATTCTGGCCATTACACTATTTAGGCTCCATAGCAAAAGTATCAAAACTTAACAGATTGTTTTTGGACATATAATAAGTTAATGTTGTATTATGTAGCATTATTATTTAACTGATCCAATTTTATTTATGCTTTTGTTTCTTTTTTATAAAAAAAATTATTTTAAGTTTTTAATGTTAGGTCACCATTGTGGCCTAGTGAGATTGATGTCATTACCCCTTCCCTGCCATCACTTACAGTCAGTGTTATACACAGACTCTCGTGAGAATTTCAGTTTTTAAAATATGTAGACAAAAGCACTGAGACATCATAATCTTTATAGCAAAAATTTAAACATTTTTAGGTCTATAGGTGCGGTTTGAACCTCCAAACTCTTCCATTGTGTACCCCACTGCTTATAATTAATTTCCTTTAATACTTTTACATTTTTTTTTTTTTTAAATTCAGTTTTTTCTGAGGATATTGTTTATTTCAAAAGTTTAAGCTTTTTAACAGTGTTCATCATAACGAAAAATTTAATATTGGAGTTTTTTTCCCTCTAAATCGAAGTTTATAATTATGAGGGGGCATTTGATCAAGTTTGGTGTAATGACAACTTGATGTCTAATTATGAAATTGATTTTACTAAAATATGTGCATAATGATGAAAGAGCAGCTTCATTTTCAATTTACTGGAGTCCTTTTATGGCATATTACAGCAATTAATCAGGGAAATATTTCTCGTTTGATCATAGGTCACAATATTTGGGTATTATTTCTGTTGCTTATTTTTAATGTAATAATTGGTTTGTTTTGTGTATTGGAAGTATAGGGGAGACTTGTGTACCTAGGGTCACCCCATTTTATTTGAACAACATTTAGTTAAGTTTTTTAACTCAATTGGGTGAGTGACAACACCAATTCCTACTTTGGCATAAAATTTGAAATTTTGCAAAGAAAGCGGTGGCAAGTTATAAATGAAAAACTGTTTTACATGGTCTGAAGTAAAATTTTGCATTCATCTCTTTTTACTGTACAAAGAAAAGTCAAATATTTTTCCTTGAATTCTAGTACATAATTTTGTTTGTAACATTAAGTACTAAATTGGATTTTAAATAAATCCTCTCTCCATGTGGGTTTTTCTGCAGAAGACATTTTGTATGAAATTACCTAGTCTTGTACCTAGGTCCATGGCCCTAGGTACAATTGCATTTAATATTCTTTGTTATTATTTTATTTAAAAAAGTTTTTGTAATAAAAGGAGGAGAATGACCTTAATTGTCTGAACCATTTTGATTTACTAAAGTTTTTTTTATTATAATTGGATGTTATTTAAATGAGAGGAGTGTATATTTTGTTCTGAAACTTCAATATGCTTGATTTATAAAAAATATGTTTGCTACCATTATTGTTATTATTCAGGATTATTATGTTGTTTACACAAACATAAGAATTCATTTAATTAAAAAAACAATTCTTTATAATTATAAAAACAGGAGAATAATTCTAAATAATTTCTAACAAGCATAATTCTCGAAGTAAGTCCAACAAAAAAAAAAAGAAAACTTGTGAAAAAACCTGAGTTTGAAATTAAGGCAACTTCATCCAAAGAATTATCAGATATTTAAGATTCTCATTCCACTGATGCAAATTCTACAGTAGCTGATGTAAGGGATACTATTGAAAAAGGAGTTTTTTGTTTAACAAAAATACAAGGCAAAAAAACGGAACACTTTTATGTGGCAGAAATAATAAATGTTAAAGAAGAACATTATAGTGTTAAATTTCTGAAGAATATTGCATGTTCGAATAAGTTTCTTTATGATAAAGAAGAAACTTATGTAATCGACAACAGAAATATTGTGTTCGAATTGCCCAAACCACAATCTGCTGGTGCTTCAGAGCGACAATGTATGGAGCTCACTTTTGAAGCCAGTTTTTTAAATTATAATGTTAAATGAAAATATGTGTAATTCATTAATAATTTGGCGCATCGCAAATTAAATAGTTACATGATATATCAATATATTAGCTGATATTGTTTCTTTTATTAAATTCATGTGTGTATGTTTGTTTTCTATTGATTACAGAGTGAAACCTAAGTTCCAGTAAAAGGCCCTAGGTACAGCAGTTGCTGGCCCTAGGTACAATGATATCATTGTACCTAGGGCCATTTGTGAAATCTTTTAAAAACCTTTTATTTCACGGAATTTATTATTTTAAGTACTTATATTAACTCCTATTGGATGGTAGTTAGTATAATGATGAATGCATATCAGTTTCACATTTTTTAAAGAGGCCAGTAGTTTTTGTCCACTGAAAAAAACAGTGGCCCTAGGTACACAGGTTTCCCCTTAACTGCATTAAAAGTAGGTTAAATTGCTTTGCTTAGTATTTGGAGAATGCACTTCTCTTCAATTTAAAGAATATTTTGTTTTAAAAGAATTATAATTTTTTAAGAACTTATTTTACTTAATTTTAATTTGTTGTATGGTTGCAAATTTTGGGAAGGGGAGAGGATTTTATACATATAGGCATAAATTTGATAATTGATGATCATATTGTTAAAGATAAATTTCACAAGGTTGGGTAGTTGAGAGTATTTTTGGGGTTAGAACTATATAATTGATTGTATAAGAAAAGACGTATTATAAATGTTATTCATGCTATTGTGTATTATAATTTATGTAAGAAGGAACCGATAAATGTTGGTTCACATTTATACAAATGTGCTAAATAATTTCTGTATGGTTCAAAAACCAATATTAAAGAATAAAATTCAGAATAGGAACATTTTAAGTAGGAAAGTGTTAATACAACAATATTTAATAACATGATTTTAATAAAACAACATATTTGAATGATCTGCTTACCAAATAGAATCTTTTTTTTTCTTCCTGTACCTATAAAATGTACCATATTTTGTCTCTACTTGAATGTTCAAATAGGTTATTTTATGAAAAAAATTTAATAATACTTCATTATTTTGAATTTGGTACATTGGTTATAAACAACATTAATTTATATTAATTTTTGCTCATTTTTCTTCCTATACTGTCAAGATTTTTGAGTCTTGTTCTTCACCATTAGGCCAAATGTGCTTTTTATTGATTTTTAATCATATTTAGATGAGTGTGATCATAATAGTTATGTATGAATAAATATTTATACAACTACATGAAATGTTTTATGGACCCTCACAAAATATTATAGCAGAGTATTTGTGAGGATTGAAACAAGATTAAAATTTCTTGAGATCATAAGTGATATTTGAATGTGCCATTGTATTTGAAATAGCTGTGTTAATGATCATTGTTATTTTTTCCCTCAATATAAATATCACGTAAGAATATTAATTACATGTAAAGAGGTTTTTGTCTTGCATTTAATCTTTTAAACCTAAAAATTCAAACTAGAGTATGTTCTTATGACCAATTATATACTTGTAATATTGACTTATCAGAATGGCCTTTTCTTAAATTTTATGAACAGAATTGAATTTTTTAGTATTGTGCCTTCTTTCCAACTTTTTATATAAGTGCCCCCCCCCCCCTTTTTTTTTTCCTTCAAAAAAATCATTAGTTCTGAATTGTAATCTTTCAGTTAAATCCATAAAAATATTTTAAATATATTCCTTCATATGATTGATTTAAATAAGTCATTTGTATGCCTCTTTTTGTGTTCTTTGTACTAATATTTCATCCCTCCTCCATTTAGATTAAATATTACTTTGTGGTATCAAATGGGTAATTAAAAGAATAAATATAAATTTCTTAAAGATTTTATTGTTAATTGTAATTTCTCTGATTAGTATTAATTTTGGATTAATTATCAGAGTATTATTAATTTATATTATTTTTCTCTATCTAAAATACAGAAAAAGAATATAAGTTTAAAAAGTGTATATATATATATATCAGATACTGATTGGTAGAATTTAATATGTAAATGTTAATTATGTAAGTTATGCTATTACAATATTAATTATAAGGAAAGTTTTTTTTAACAATTCTATAAAAATTGTTTTAAAGTGTTCATTAACTCTCTTTGCCTTTAAGAGTCATTAATGTTTGAATTTCTTTATTTTTATGGAATGAACATATATTTAAAGAATTATGTGTAAAGGGATAATTTGCTTTTCGTAATGTTAAAATCTAAATTTTTCATTTTTATTTATCTCTGAGTTAATGATTAATTAATTAGAGACTGAACTTTTTTGCTTTCATTTTTAAAATCGAGGAAAAGTAGTTTTTTTATGAAAAATTTTAATGTTGCGTTGAAATCTCTTGATATTGATTTTACATTGATGCATATTTTTTTAACCTTAGTTCAAGCATAAGGGGAGAGACTTTTGTTTAATAATAGTTTGAACAATTTATCTTTTATCTATTTAAATAAATAAAAAAAAATGAGTGTGTATATTTTGGAATAATTCATTGCATGTTTTTTCAGCCAAAATTGTATCATACTGTTATTGAAGATGTTATTAATAATGTGAGGGAAGCTTTCATAGATGAAGGAGTAGATGAGCAAGCATTGACTGAATTGAAACAGGTACAAATAGAAATATTTGTTTTTTGCAAGGTTATAAGGTTCCAGCTTTTTTTAAAAAATTTTTTATTTTAGTAATTATGAGATGATATTTGAAAAAATTATTTTTCAACTTATGTTAAAATAAATACAATCAATCATGTCATGTTGTATGGTTTGTTGTTTAATGTATCAGCTTATACACATGAATAAATTGACGGAAATTTTACAGAATTTGCTCAACTTGTAAATAACATTTTTATGCTTGAATGTGCACAAAAAAAAAAATTTTTTTTGTTTTGTTATTGTCTAATAAATATTGTGGTATTTGGTTATATGAAATTTGATTTAGTGAAAGGGATTGACAGTCCAATATATAAACACTTCTCATAATTAAATATTAAATTGTAGTTTTACTATAATACTATTGAATAATTGTTTGATTTTTTATATCTTTTGGGGTGTATCTTTGGGTGTATTTCTTGATTGTTGAAAGATTGGTGAAAGCTTATTTACAAAAAGGAATTATTTGCAGAAAAAGATGATATTCTTTCTCACAACGGGTTTTTTAGAAGATTATGTGCTCAGAAATTTAGAATATTTCCTTTTTGATGTTTCTATTTTTTTACTCATACTTTTAGATACCATTAGCCATGGTGGCTAAGTTGTTATAGTGGCTCCTTATTCAAGGTCGGCATTGTCAAGTTGCAGGCTTAAAACTTAGTGCCAATGAAGACCTGCTATGTAGAGATCCATTGTACATGTTGAATTTGTTAATGCTTAAAGTCTTCCCATTGGTGTGGTGTGAAATTTGGAGAGGGAATTGTTTGCTTAGGTATTATCCTCACACTTTACTGGGGCTCAAAATTATGAGTTCTGTCACCAGTATCCCTCATGTTGCATCTGAGTAGGATTTAAATTAAAATCAAATCAAAATCAGCTTTCAGCAGATATGGAATCATTATATATTTTTGATTTAAAGGAATGGATATAAATTTTCAAATGAAAACTGCAGATTATGAACATTTCATAGTAAATTCTGATAATTTAACTAGTGTGAAAAAAGTCTTTTAAAGTAAGACCCATAATATGGGTGCCTGCAGTAAAGTGTAAAATGACATAATGAATGTCAAACAAATTATGCTCATTAATATACAAAGTCTTATTTGATTGAATCACTAAAAAAGAACACATACACTCTATGTTTTCTTCTATGCTAAGTATCTTCTTTAGGCTCTTCATATGCCTAATTTTAAATCTTGTATGACTGAAGATTAGACAAGGAATTTTGATTTTTTTTTTTTTTTTTTTTTTTTATTAAACTTTTTTTTTGCTTTTATGCATGTTTTTATTTTGTCCTTTTGGACGTACTTTTCTTTTTAAAAAAGAGTATTTTACAGATTATTGATTTTTTTTATTATTATTATTAAAAACACAGTAGGTTTTTAAAAAAACTGAAGAGCATAAATTAAATTGTAATTTAGTTTGTACCTTAGATGCCATAGGACAAAAGGTGATGCCAAATTGCACCTACAATTCATTGTTCGATTTGGCAAAAATTGTTTGATGAGGTGATGCACAAGTACCAAGAATTGTAATAAAAACTATTCATGCTATTTATCTTTATAATCATAAAAAGAATCTGATCATTAGCTTAACAATTGTACAAAGGTTGAAATATTCTATCTAGGAATTATTTACATCTATAATGACCATAGCATCAACAATGCTCCCTCCTGTACTTTTTAGTTATCTTTCTCTCTCTTCTGGCATAAAAACACTCAGTATTAATTGTATATTGTCATTTGAAATGCATCCTTTATGGGTATAAAATTAACTCAAACATTTTATTAACTATCCTTAAAAAAATCCTTTCAAAATGCACCATTTCCAAAACTTGTTGCAAAGAATGTTAATTTTTTCTCGTGCTGCTATTGCTATCTATTATTGCATCTAATTAGATATAATGTGTCACATTATTCACATTTAAGTACCATTCATGTTTATAAAGATTTTCTTTACAAATAATTTCCATTTATATGGTGTTTGTTATACATCTAAATTCTCTTCAAAAGTATTGTGATGTATATCAGGACCTTTAAATCTACCCGATTTCTTCTTTAATCCGGTGAATTTTCAAAAGATAACAGAATCTAGCAGCAAATACAGTCAATTGTATTTTAAAATACAAAAAAAAAAAAAAAAGTTTTGTAACTGATTGTATTATAAGCATTGTAAATAGCTGTGCTTTGAGTGTGAATTGATAAAAATTATTACGTCTAAATTGAATAAATATTTTAAAATACAACTTACTGCATTTGCTGCAGCATTCTGTCATCTTTTTGAGTAATTCACTGGATTAAAGAAGAAATCGGGTAGATTTAAAGGTCCTGACATATCGAAACACTTCTGAAGCGATCTTAGATGTAACAGTATTAATGGCTTAAAATGTGCTGGAAACCTTTCATAAATCTTGTTAAATAATCAGTACTCTTCTTGAAATAATTTTCATGATGTCCAAAGCATCTTTGTGAAAGAATCATCTAAAGTTTTAAACTTTTACTAGAAAATACAACTTGTTTTGAAAGAAATATATATATTTTTTTAGAAGTGACATGTGGTATTATTTTACTCTAAATTTGTTTTGTACTGTGGATATTCTATTCTTATTGATATTTAAATTGATATGAATCCACATGATAGAGAAGAAATTAATGTTTGTGTAATCATGTATTATGTCATAAATGTGCTGATTCACAATGATTGTCTCATTTCATTTTATAAAACTTTAGTAAAATTTTTAACCAAATGTCGAAATAATAGGTAAATACTTTTCATGTGTTCTTTATTACTGGGTAGGTATGGGAAAGGAAACTGCACGAATCAAAAGCTATTGAGAGAGAAGAAGCACCTGTTACTAAAATTGTTCCTCATCCCAACATTCAACCTGTTCAGCAGGCAACAACAATAGGATCATCTGGTAAATTACTTTTGAGTATCATAATTTTTATCTATGAAAAATGTTTTCTTTTGAATTTTTATTTTATTATTATTAATAATTTTATTAAAATATATTTATTTTGTTTGTTGAATTATCCACGTTATTTATATTTCAGACCATTTCTCTTAGTTTACAACCTTCTTTATTCACATGTATTGAAGTATTGTATTTAACAATTATATTTTCAAAATTGACTTTTAAAAACTTGAATTTCTATTTTAATACATTATTCTACAGTTATTATATTATTAATTGAAAAAACAGACATATAAATAAGAATGTTTAATAATAGTACAAGAAAGTGTATTACTTATAAAGGAATTAGCATACATTTATAGAGTAAAAATATATATTTCTTGATTGTAAGAAGGAAGATAGGGAAAAAAATTATATTCATCTACTATTGCAATTATTTTATAGTTTAGATTATTTTAAGCATTCATGTCTTCTGTATTTTTGTAATAATAATTTTAGTTTCTATTAAATAATAACTTATTATATATATGATTATAACAAAAACTTATTTTTTTTAATATTTTTACTACTATAAAAATCAGGTATCTATATAGTAGGAGAAAACGTTAACATAAAATTACATTCCAGATAAAATTTACTGTATCAATTTAAAAATTTTAAAAGTATTAAATTGACAAATTTAGGCAAAAAAAAAAAAAAAAAATTGATAAATATAAATACAGAGTAATATTTTTATTTCTTTGTAATTTTATATTTAATGTTGCTTTATAAGAATTTTTTTAAATTTAAATATTTGTTGTTCTTATTAGCAACCATAACTCATCAACTGGCCATGCCTACTGGAAATATGATTCCACAAACTTTATTGCAATACAATCCGGGATCGGTAAGTTTAAAAAATTTATACTTTCTTCAATTTTATAATTTTTTGTAAATTTAGTGTCATTTTGATAGTTCTTAATCATTCCCTGAGTACTAAAAGTAATATGAAATATGTATATGATACATTTCAAAATTTTTAGAAGTCTGGCAAAATGTTGTATTCAACATTTCTTAAACTTATCTACTTGAGATATTTTTCTACTGTTGACACAAAAAAATATTTTCAGTTTTTAATGAATTGAAAGTTTTTCAAGTAAAAACCACCATTACTTATTTTGATTTGGAATTGTTTTTATGGTATTCAATTGGTATTATAACATTGCACTATAGAATCCATATACTTTTCTTGATTTTTAATAATTAAATAGTTGAGAATCAGTAAATAAGCTAAATTTTCTAAGGCATTACCATAAGAGTTATTGTATTCTTTAATATTCCAAAAAAAAAACCCTGTTTATTGTATAGAATTACTGTGCATTTTATTATATTAAGTGATTAACTATTCACTTCATAATGAGTTAATTTTTTTTTGTGTAGAATGATCTTCAAAAGGCTGTACATCTGCCAGGGAAGGTTACTCTTAGTTTACCTGCCCATATGGCTCAAACAGGACTACAAACTTTAGTAGTGAGTGCATTGCTTTATTATTTTTTATACTTGCAAAATTTATTTTAAAAAAATGAATTTTTTACGTATTTTAATTTTTTTTAAATCGTTCTAAAAGTTAAAATTCTTGGAGCTCAATCATAATTATATTATTAATTTTACATTAGGTATACCTAATTTTCTTTTTTGTGTCTTTTTGATTGTTATTATCAAAAATTAGAGTTGATCTGTAAAAGATAACAAAATCTACCTTATTTTCTAGACTTTTTTTCCCCCTTCCTCAAAGCGACCATTTTTTTTTTTTTTAATACATATAGCCATGTGTTTACTTCAGTTACTGTTTTATCATCTTGTTGGTAAAGCGCAATTTAAAAATAGAACCTTAAAAGTGTACATGATCACAAGTACACATACATCAAAAGAGTGTTCAGATTGCAAATATATTGCTGAAACATGAAATAGAGTATTTGTCTATCATATAAAAGATACTATAACACATTAAAAAAGATTAAGATATAAGGAAATACTATTTTTTTTTTTTTTTATGTACTTTACTGGATTAAGAATAAATCTTTATTCAACTTTTTCTCTTACATTTAATTTTGATGTAGGCTGCTTCTCTGTGAGAAATATTTTAAATGCAGATATTTTTTCAGTTGTTTTTAATTCTTTTATTCCTCATATTATTATTTTATTAATGGATTCTTTAAAAGTTTTCATCAAAATTGCTTCTTCTAAAACATATTAAAAGAATTAATTAGTGTACCTTACACTTTTTTATAAGTAAAATAATGTACCTGTGCTATTTTATTCTAATGATGAAAAAAAGTTTGCAATAATTGCTGTTTCTGTAAATTTTTAAAGGGACATGGTATGATTTATGCAAAAAATTTTAATTTAAGGATTCTCAAAGTTGTTTTGGTTGCTTCCTATGTGTGTATACCATGTAAAACAGATTTTGTGCTCAAAATTTCAGAAAAAGCTAGCTATTTAATTTTTTAAGGAAAAATCTCAAAATGTGAAGTGATTTTAAAATGCTACTCCTCCTACAAAAATGTACGTACTCGCATGTAACTTGATTTATCAACCTATGTATAACAAAAGTTGGTATGGGTTTTGCAATAACATGATTGGTATTCGTACAATACTTCTTTTTATTAATGCTTATTGAAAATTCCATTAAAAATTATAAATTCTAAGTTCAATTATTTTTAAAAAAAATAAGTATTGCTTTGATTCAAAAGTACATACCAATTTTTGCTACATGTACTAATAATAATAGGTAAAAAAAAAATTCAAAACATTAGGCACAATACAAAAAAGCTGTAGTATTTTAAATAAAGACAAACTATTTATTTTTTCTTTCTGAGATAAGTAAGTTTGAAGTTTTCATTTGCCATAGGAATGTGAATAAAAACGAACATAAAAGTTATCATAATTCTGCGTTTATTAAGTTTAGACCTTTCGAATTTTGTGAGGTTATAGAAAAGTATATAAACCATAATTTAGGCTAAAAAAAATTAGATTTGAATTTTTGATCGATTTTTGTCAATTGAATTGTATTGTGTTACCTTAAAAGGTGCAAATCTATTTTTGTATATTCTAAGGAAATGTTTTATCCTTTTATGAAATATTTTTAATATATATATATATATTAGAAATGTATTATATAGGTTGAGGTATTAATAGTTAGAGGTGTATTAAATATTGTATATTAATATTAAATATTATATATTAAATATAGTTAGATGTATTAAATATTCTATATGATTATTTATTTCAATTTACTGAAAATTATTGTTTTGCAGTCTGCGCCTGGTACTACTCATGTGCAACTTCCTCCAGAATTCGCTTCTTTATTTCAAGGCAATATTATTGCCTCAGCTTCAAACAATTTACAACAAGGTAAGCGTTTCTAAAAGCTAATCAATGTATTCTATCAATAATAAGCTAATTTATAGTTTTAAATAGCTTTGATTTTTAGAGTTAATGATCATATATATATGTAGTAAAACCACTGTTAAATTGAAACTCATTGCCTTAAACAGACTGATTGAAAAAGAGAAAGGTGTACTGCATAATTTATATTCTTTTGTATTTGCAAAATTTTAAAGAGTGTCTGAAATTATACATTATCAAGACAGTAAAATCACATAAACATCCTTTAAAATAGGTGTATGTAATCTTCATTAGTTTTATTTTTCTTTCTTAAACAGAAAGTTTGCGAAGATATTTTATTACAAAGAGAGATGAACAAGAAGCTTTATCTCATCCTTAGAGAGATTGCTTCTGTTTGTATCAAGGTATTTTTTAACTTCTCATCTTTAACATCATGGAACATGCATGGAAAATATGTCGCTAAAAATTGTTTTATTATGGAGTTGGGTGATATTAATCTATTCTGTTTTTCTCCCCTTAGCTACTTATTTTCAAATAAAATATAGCTATTTTCTGATATGTCTTTTACGTTAAAAAAAATATTTAATGCATAGTAAACAATAGATTTTTGACAAAAATATAATAATAGCAAAAAAAACATGGAAAAAAATTATTATTTTAAAAGTAATGGAGCACTTGATATACACAGTTAATGTCCTCTACTCTTAGATGTAAAGGTAATTTTACTTGTAAGTTAAGGAGATTAATATAATAATGAATTGTTTATTTTATGTTATTTGTTCTGATGACTAGCCTATAGTTTATGATAGTGGAGAACTTTAGAGGCTCTTTGTTGTTTACAAATGAATGTTACAAGATATTTGTCTTAATAATAGTTTTTAAAAAAATTCGTGGAATTGTTTAGATAATAATTTTAGTTTTTGTATTTTTTTTCTTCTGCTTAATTTTATACATTTTGTTTCCTATTCGAAGCTCCTAATAAAAATTAAAAATTCATTTTATTCAGCTAAGTAAGAAACCATCTAATTAGTTATAAATTGTGCTCTCATTGAAATCTTTGTGTTCAAATTTTGTTTTGAGAAAGGAAAAATTCATTCATTTGACTTTATATAATCTGTTTCAGGTGGTCCACAGATCTATCAAGCCATAACTACTGAGCAATTAAAAAATGCACAACAGTTCACAGTGACCATACCTGTTACAACTCAGCAATCACAGGTAGAAAAAATAAAAATAGTGTTGCCCCTTTTTGTACTTATTTTATTTTTCATGTTTTCCTTAAATTCTCTTTCCTTCACGTTTAGCCAAGTGTAGTTTCACAAATAGATGGTGCAAATGATACAAGTGATGATGAAGATGATGATGATTTTCAAGATAATGATGATGATAGGGATGATAATGATGATGAACAGAATGAAGATGACATTGGAGAGGAGGATGAGGTAATTTTTTTAATATCATTTCAAATGTTCATAGAGCGGAATGGTTACTATAAAACAAACTTGTAGCTAGTATTATTTTAGTCAAGCTGTGGGCTTGAGTTTTGATGAATTTTTAAATCTGTCAAGACACAAATTCCTCACTTTGGTATGGAAATTAGGAAAATAAAAGTAGCATTAACACAGTTTTAAACCAGAGTGAAGTTACAATGTTTGTTGTTAATTGCCTTTGTGTTGCTTCTAAATAATTAGCAATTGTTTTTTCAAATGTTTTGAGATTAATTGAATATTTTAATTTATAACATAAATGCACAATTTCTTTTTACTACAAACATGCAATAAAAGTTGACAGATTGGCAAGAACTGTATTTCTATAAATTTTGACTATAATAATCCTATAATAATCTTTTAAATTTTCTCCAATAATAACTAGCTATATGGCTTTTGTGTTTGCTTGCTTGCTTTGTTTTGTTTGAAAATTGGTCAATTTTTATTACTGGTTCTTCTCTTATTCCAATGCTTGAATACATAGGTTGAATTTTTTTTCTTGGATACCATTAATTCAAACAGGAAAGGAGTTAAAAGAAAAATTTTACCAAGGTTCCAAAATATTGAGATATCTTCTAAAAAGATTGAATAGATTTTGATCTGCCATTTTTCTTAATGGGGCAATTTTGAGTAATAAGAAATGTACTGTAAGACTGCAAGTAATTTATACGTATTGCTTGTAAGCTGGTGTAAAGTTTTTTTCAGCAAATCCAAATATAAAATTTAATTGCAAATTCATATTCTCATTAAATATCATCTCTATATTATATACCTGATTTCTAACAAATTTCTGAACACTTTGGAGCCCAATGAAGGAGGAAGGGGGCAGGCTGCTATTTGTGTTCAGTTGTTTTGTAGCTTGTTCTATCTTTAATAGTAGAAATTGAATTTTGAAAAGTAAAAACTGTTGGACAAAAATTATTTATTATGATTTATTTACTTAAATCCTCTATTTATACAGAACTGTTTTTAAAAATCCTTTGGGTTCTTTCATTTAATCTATGTTAAACTTTTTATTAGATTACTTCTATGAATTTGTCACAAAACTCCTTACAATTACAAAATTACAATCTACTTAATAACTTTTTGATTCACATACTAAATACACTTGAGTTTGCTTTTATAAACTAGATAGGTTATTAGTGCTGTATGTCTTGAATGCTTAAGATTCATTTCTTTAATAGTCAAAAAAAAGTTATTGAATGTCTATAAAATAGTAGAGAATAGAGCTTCTCTTAAGTATATACTTCTATATGTATTCTTTGCAGGCTGTAGGTATGGCAGGCTTTGGTATAGGTAGAATCTATGTTTAAACTTTAAGTGTAAACACTTGTATAGTTTCAAAATTATGACATTTATAAAATAATCAATCAAAGCTTAGTTTAATAATAGTTTGTGACTTAACTTGGCAGTATACAAATTCTTCTGAACCATTTTAATGTAAAAGAAGTGAAGGGAACATTTACACACACAAGATTTTATTTTCGAATTCAGCACTAAATAATTGAACAATAGTTCAGAATACAACAACATAAAATTATTGAAGCATTATGAAAACATCATACGAAAAGACGTATTATACATATAGAGTATGTATAATTAGCTGATTTTGCTTAATTACTGTGTTTTATGCTGTGTCATTGTTTTATAGGAACCTCTGAATTCTGATGATGATGTCAGTGAAGATGATCCATCTGATCTATTTGACACTGAAAATGTAGTTGTTTGTCAGTATGATAAGGTGTGTGTTTAATAATTTGTGTTTTTTTTTCTACCAATACTTAAAGAAAAGTCTCATATTAATCAGTTTCATAAAAAAAAAAAACTTTATTTGAGTGCATATTTTCTTACTACTTTATTCTAAATTATTTCAGCCATCCTTCATATTTTCAACTATCTTTCATATCAATTGAATTCAAAATTACCATTTATTTGAATTAAAGTGTTAGGTGGAAAAAGATTTGCATCTATTGAAATTAATTTTATACACATCCAATTTCTTTAGTTTTCAAACAAGAATAAAAAAAATTCCCAATATGTTGAGAGAAAAATTGTCTACATTATGGTAAGGAAGGGGTGTTTAAAAAAGTAACATTCATGGTGTTATAGTGTATGATATTTCATTGAAAAGATCTTTTAAAAGTCTTGCTTATATTTGATCTACTTTCTTAATAAAATCTCTGAATTCATTTCAAAACACACAGATTCATTTTCTAAAAAATTTAGATAGAAGCATGTCCTCGAAGTCAAAGTTTATGCTTTATTTTTATCTTTACTATATATAAATTTTCATACATGAGTAATTAAAACCTCTCAGTTGAACCTCTATTAAACAAAGTCACCAAATTCCAAAAAAAGTTCGTTATATGGAAAATTCATTATATAAAGGTTCATATTTCAAATTTTCTTGATAAGCCACGAAAAAAAAAAAATTAAAATTCATAAACATTATATATATTTTTTTAAAAAATTATTCTCACTTTTTTGTCAATTAATGTATACTTATTTGACATATCTTACCTAACAAGAAAAGAAAGAAAAATTGCAAGGAAAGTTTCTTGGCACCTTTATTCACTTCTTGAAGAATTAAATTTTTTCTTTGATGCTCAAGCATTTATATTTTAGAGCTACAAGAAACGAAGTTATCAGGGAGACTCTGATCAACACTACAAATGAACGGAGACTAGTTCAGGTTGACAGTGACATGAGACAACTCCACTGAGGGTGAATGGGGATATTGAAGAGATGCTTGTAATGTATTGAACAATGGGGATTAAAAGTTGCGCTACTTGGATGAAACACCCAGAATTCTATTACTTTCTGTGAATTAGGCACTTAATGAAACCAGTTCAAGATTTTATGACCACCATAAAATGTGTTAAAAGAGAGAATTTCTGAAATGTTCAGAAATACTTTAAAAATAGGGAGGGAAAAAATTGAATCATAAGAGAAAAAGTTCGTTGTATGGAAAATGCACTTCACTGTTGGGAGATTATTTTACAAAGAAAATTGTGAAATGTTCTTGGTTCCAGGAAAAAGTTCTCTATATAGAAAAATTTGCAATATAGAGGTTCGACTGTATATCTTTTGAATTGCATAGATTTTCTGCTCTTTTTCCTCGACTGTTATACAGATTTTTAAAAATTGGGTTTTTTTTTTACTATAAACATTAAAGTTAATTATCTAAAACATAATTTTAATTGTTAATCATTCTTGCTGTTGCTTTTGATTATGTTATTATTTTGAGGTTTTTGTTGCAAAATTTTTTCTTTTTCACGAGAATTATTATTTTTTCTGTCAAATCAAGATTAAGCAATTTTTTCAGTTGACACCATGCTGTGTGTGTTTCTCAATTGTTGGAATTGTTCAACAAAGCTATGCACAAAGCCTTTGTCCCAACTTCCTTTTTTTTTTCTTTTGATCTAATAATTTGATGTTCTTAAAACTTGCCTCCTATATACAGTTTTTGCTTCAACACTGTACAACAGCGATACTCGACCTGCGGGCCCCATGTGGCCCCCGGACCTCTTTGAGTGGCCCGGTCATGGCCTATCGCACTAACAGATTCAATTATTTAAGAACATTTCATTGAGAATTTAGCGAGTAACTCTTAACAATCAAGCATTCACATATATCAGTTTTATTGGTGTTGTGTTGGTACGAATTATGAGAACTTTTCTTTTTGTAATTGTAACAGCTGGTGATTACAAAATAACAGACGAATAGCGACCATTTTATGGGGAAAACTTAATTTTTAATTAACCCTCATGTCTTCCAAGCCAATATCTAAAGAATATATGTTCTTTCAAGATGATTGGGAGATCTTGACTATCAGAAAAAAAGAAACATGAATCAGCAACTTGTTTGATTTGTAATGAAAATATTAATTTAAAAAATATAATTTTGCTCGTCCGTATACCATTAAGCTAGAATCTTTCATTGCCTCTTTTTCTTCAGGATCTTTTTAAAACATTCAAGCAGCCTTTGGATCATTGATTGATGAAAGGAAATTTAAGTGATCCCATAATTGGATAAAAAAAAGCATAAAACCTATTTTTTATAAGTTGAGTTTGATACAGTTTAATATTGTTTTAAAATAAAATCCAAAATGAGCTTAGATATTTTAATCAATTCTCCACATTTTAAATGTCCTTGATCTCATAGTGTGGCCCCCCCCCCCATTTAATCCTCGTGTTGCAACACGCTTGAAATAGTTATGATACGAAAGTGGCCTGGCGGAAAAAAGGTTGAGTACCTCTGCTATACAATCATTGAGTTAACTATATAAAAAAAGAAAGCCAAATCCCCTAAAAAATGTATTTGGAAAAAAAAATTTGATTGTAATGTTTTTTCCTCCCATAAATTGAAATCTAGATAATTAACAATATCTTAAAAAGGTAAAAATTTTGTAGTTTGTAAATTGCCTAATTACTTTTGAATTTACTCTTTAATTGTATCTTTTCTTTGCAGATCACCCGTAGTAAAAATAGATGGAAGTTTCATTTGAAAGATGGCATCATGAATCTTCAAGGTAAAGATTTCGTTTTCCAAAAAGCACTGGGTGACTCTGAGTGGTAGCCCTGTGTTTTATCAATGTCTTTCCAGTCGGCTCCACCATCATCGATTGTTGCGACAATCTTCATCTGATTCATCCGTGGTTGTCACGGTTCTCTCATCATACCGAACTGGATGTGCTGCTTGGACTATTGTTTTTTTTATCTCTTGCGTGCAGCACCACTTGATTCTTCTCTTCTGTTGTGAAGGCAACTAATATTGATGTTTTTTCTTTCTTTTCATTTTATTGTAAATAAATAGATAGTGATTTTTTTTTGATGCAATAGAAAGCATGTTAATTGTGTTGGGATAGGATATACAATTCCCGTTGTGTATTTGGTGATTCTTGATTACAATGCTGATATGAAACAGCTGATTTTCTTCTTTCATTTATAGCTTTTTTTAAAAAAAATTGCTCTTTGGGAATTAGTTTATACCCTCAAACTGTGCTGTTTATGTGATTCTTCATAAGAAGAGATAAAATATTTAATTACTCTTTTCTCATTAGATTTTTCTTTTATTTTGAAATAAATTGCTTGTATAATCTTAAGTAGTAATTATTGTATAGTCTTTTTATTTTGTAAAAATCAGTAAGATTTGGTAATCATGTAATACTTTCAAAGTTAATAAATACGTAATAAAATTATGGTTTTATAATTGTGTCTACCTATGAAGAAGGTTATTTACAAATTATGGATATTTTTTAATTTCTTAATGTTGTATTTAGAAATTTTTAATTTTTATTAATTAAATTAGCACAGAATTTATATTAAATATTTCAATGAAAAACGGTATGAATATATTTAAATACTCGTATTTTTTCAGCACAGTTTGCTTGGGTAAAAGGACGTTTATTCTTAATATTGAAAATTTGTTGCAGACATTGTTCGACAACTAAGTACCTCTTAGGATATTAAATAGTTTTAACCTTCAAGTAAATATATTCATGTTTAAATATGTAATAATAAGTTATAAAATCTTTCATTCTTGAATAATGTAACACTGGAATTTGGGCAGGAACCCAGAGGTAATGAATTTAAAATTTTGTATGCTTTGTCTTTTGTTTTATTAGACAATGCATATTTTTTGATAAAGGAAAATATAAATGAGTGATAAAAATTTCAAGTGATCAAAAATTAAAGAAATTATAATCTTCTACTTTTTGTTTAAATGTTTTAAAGTTTAAATTACTTGTATCCTATACTTAAATTTTGTTTATAAATAAAATGTTTTCCAGTTAGTTGAGTTTTATTTTGTGTGGTTTTCTTTCTTAATCACATAATATTTTAAATTATTATATGACACTACTATATTAAAAAAAATAGTTGACATTCGCAGAGATTACATGATCCGCTTCCTATCCTACAGTTAAATTAAAAAGAATTGACCTGATCGTTATAACAGGAAACAATTACTAAAAGTACTCATGTCTACAATATGTTACTCAAAAAATTTAGGATTCATTACATTAGTATGTGTACTTTTTGGATAAAAATATTTTGCAGGATTCCAATTTATACTCGATTTTCAAGGGATTTGTAGTACTTGTAAGGAACCATCAATATCTAGTGAGACTTTTCTCTAAAATTCTAAATATATCAACCTTTATTTTATAACATAGATATATCTAAAAGTTACATTTCTTTCAATTACCTCTGGTATTGTGAAAGAAACAAAACTTCCTGGTTAAATTGAACCAATTGACAGAACTTCTCTCTTGTCATGTGACAGTGACGAACATCAGGGTGGGGTTTGGAGTTTCAAACTACTCCTGTGGACCAATAAAGATTGTCTTGGTGTTTACATTTTTTTTGCCTTTTATGTAACCCTTTCCATGAATTTAGTCTGTGATTTATTATTTATTTCCACTGTTCAGTACCACCTTCTAGGATAGTTGATATTTTTCTGAGCCCTTTGTTTTGTAGACTTAAATGTGGATTTTGGTAACTTATATTCAATGTTTAAATGTGAGGAAATTTATAGGCACAGTAAAATCTTAATTTATATAATAAAGAAAAGTATTAAATGATACTACTAATATATCAGTACGTAGCATACCAAAAGGTGGGTTGGAGGGCTCAAATTAATTAAATGAAACAACAGATTTTTAGCATGAAGATATCATCTTGATGCTTTATTCTTGTGTTTTTTTTTTTAATGTAACTTCTATGAATGTAGACTGCATATGCTAGGATTTCTTTCCAGGGAATTATACTTCATCCCCAGGAATGGCACAGGGCTTGAATAATCTATGAGGTAGCTATTTTTCACATGACTGTGGATATAATTTTTAGCTGATTGTACTATGGCAATTGTTTACCCCCCCCCCCCTCCACCCTTCTGGGTGGGGGGATATCTGTTACCTCCATAGTGGGGTAACTGTGTAATAAGAGAAAGAGTAACACCAACGAAGAGTTGGTTAGAATTTTTCCAGCTCGTTGTAGGAAAGAGTAAGTCTATGAAACAATTTTTGTCCTGATCAGTTCATGTCTGTCTATCGAACATTGCTTCATCAATGAAGAGAATTTAGTTTTTAAGGGAATTGCATTTTGCAGCCTACCAATCTGATCAAAGTTCCAAAATCTTTATGTGGACAATGTAAGGACTAATACTTAAAACTATTATTTAAATTTTTTTTTAAAAAAAATTTTGGATACTTTTTATTATAAGCAGTTTAATCAGCAATTTGAAGAAGGGAATTAACCTTCAAACTGTTTGGGAAAGAAATTTTTAAGCAAGCTTGAAATTTTTCTTAACCGAACTTTCATGTGAGATTCTTACATTTATATTTATGGAACAATAACAGCAATTTCATAAACATGAAATCAGTTATACAAGTATAAAATCTCTTAAATAAAATAATTAATATTTTTAATGTACATAATTGCTAATTCAGCAGCAAATAAATTTTCAAGTAAACCAAAAATTTTCCAGTAACAGAGAAATAATTGATTCAGCTTCGGCTGATTAATTTTCAAATGTATGTGAGTCAGTAAAGGAACATTAATTTTAATAATTTAAATGTGAAATTTTTTGAGATTTTTAATTTACAAAATCTCTAATTTCACAATTTTTGCTTTTCTGCTAAAAGTGAGTAATTTTTTTTAAAATAAGTTTAGACTGTTAATTTGGGGGGAAAGTTTCCTCTATATATGATAAAAGTTGGGGAAAAATCGAGTCTGGGATAGAGCACCTGCAAAATAAAGATAGTGTGGCATATTTATTTTAAACAAAGTAAATTCTTTTGTAATTTCATTCTTCAGAATAATAATTTATTCCTTTGAAATACTTCTTTCTGCGGATTTCGTTACTAAGTAAATTTGAAAATTTTTTATTAAAACATCTGGGGGATTTCATTGAATACAAAGGCAGATTTTCTGTCTCAAAATTATACCGATTTTGCAGGGAGCAAAGATGAAAATATAAACTTTTTTAAAAAAAATTCAGTTTTATTAACAGATATGACATACATTTTTAATTTTTAGTACAAATACGAACATTTATAAGTCTGAAAATTGGAAGAAAAAACTGTAATTTCTTTATTTAAAAAAACTTGTTTTTAATTTTGTGAAATTTTCATGAATTCCCTGGAACAACAATTACATTTTCTGGAATGGAAAAAATCAGAAATTTATTTGAATTAAATCAAAATGAATGAGAAAAAATGGCAATTAAACTATTTCAAGCTTGTTTAAACTTCTTTTCTAATTATGGGTATATAATTAGCCTTGATTATTTTTTAGAAAAAGTTATTTTTTTTTTCTTAATTTAAACAAAATATGACCAATATTTTATAGGAATTGGACTGAATATACAATAAGTAACTTTTTGGGGGGGGGGGGCCGTTTCAATACTTTTTTTTCAAAAAAAAAATGGTTCCTTAATTATGTGTTAAATACTTTTAAAATTATTTGTAATTGATTTTCAGAAATATTTAGAGATTTTAAATCATGGGGGCAAACTTTGATGGATGGCATGTTACATACTATTTTTAAACCGGGCTTAACCTACTGAAGCACAAAAAATAGGACACAAACCCTGTATTTACATCATCACCAAGTTCTTTACAGTAATTTTAATATGTTCAAAATTACCATTATTAATATGAGTGTTCCAACTTCAATAGTGACTTTTTTTGCACTGTACAATAACAATGAATTGTGAAATATCAAGTTTTGTAGATAACAACCTTCAGATGTTCCCTATAAGAAAAATATCTTGGAAAAAGTAATCAAGGCTGGATAAACCTGGTTATTGAACTGTTCCACCATACTCCATCCAATCACTATACCCTCAAAATGATCCCAGGTAAATGAGAGCATCCATACTAAAATAGGCTAGTACATCAACATGTTGAAACCACATTTGAACACAAATGATCAAAACATCTTTCAGCCATCCTGGTAAAACTTCTAAAACAATTTGATAACATCAGTCTTTGAGACACATTTATACCACATGTGGGTCAGTTACGATATTGTTCACAATACCTGCACAAACATTAGTTGTTGCAAATACAAATATATACATTAAAAACCCCTTTGCACAATTGCTGATTAGGGTCAACTGAAGTCCTAAGGTAGTTAGAGCACACTTGTGCCCAAAAGAACATGAAATCAAAGCTAAGAATTAATTTTGTATTAAGCTTCACTGGTAAGTCCTTGCAGATCAAACATAGAATATAAGAAATGTTCTAAAAACCCCGGCTTATTAATTGCATGCAAGAAATTTTAATACACATGTACGTATTTTAATATTATAAACACACAACAGTAAATTTGAAGGCATATAAGAAAGAAATGACTTAACAATTGAGATGTTTCAACAAAAAACAGAGAAATTATTACTCAACTTTTATATTTATAAAAAAAAACAATCACATACAGAAGTTAGCAATCAAGTTAAAAGGAATTGACAACAAGACTGACTAGCAATAATCATTGAGTACATGGATGCTTAAAATGTTTAAGACTTCTTTATTGTGCAAACTTTGAAAGCTGCAATATATCTATGAGTATTGCATAAATATTAAAGATAAAGTGTCTTTTTCTGATGCCAAGTTTATTAATTGAGACAAAAGGAGCCTGTATACTTATTGCATTCTTATTTTTTACTTTAAATAGAAAACTTCATTTTTTCCTTTGCATTACTGAATTGTCAACCATAAATGAAACTAAATGTTTAAAGGGTATCACATATTTTTTTAAAATCATTCAACGAAACCACAATCAAATTAGGAATTGCAAAAAAGCCACTTTTAATTAGATATTTTGCAAGATCAATGTTAATGACTGCAATGGGATAAAATTTATAGTTTGTATCATTACTGTCATCAGATACTACTGAATAAAGAGTGTTTTGTACATTTCATCATAATCTACCTGTCTAGAAGTTAGTGCATTAATCACAGCAGATATTTTAGTCTTTGCACATCTAACATGCTTGAAACTTTAAAATCATTTTCAAAAACAAAAAATTATAGGCTACAATCAAACAAAACAATGTTCAACAAAAAGAGATGTAAACAGTACTTAGACCTGATTACATTTCATTGGACATCGTCCTTAAAAAAACAATTCAATTTTGAGCAACTTGATTTCTCATTTTCAATGAGCTATGGAATTTTCACAAGATTAACAATATCATATTAGATACTGTAATTAATGCATGTGTCAGTATGACATACATCACAACATGCACATTCTCCCTATTTTTTGGAATGTGTTAATACAATTGAATCCCTTTTTATAACATTCTTTATACATTTGAAAATATACTATTTTGCCTTTGTCAGACATCATGGTAACAATGAAAAGAAATCGTTTCGCATTTGAAACACATACAAAATGAGTATTCCAGAAAATTGCTATATATAGTTTTCATTTACCTATTTTTGGTCATTGTAAATATAAAATGATAAATAAGATCTGATGGGGGAAAAAATAATCCGCAAATGACTAAAATTTTGCAAAAATGGGTGAAAAAGTAATGAAAGGCTGAAAAGTGTAAATTCTACATGCAAAGCATAAAAATTGGCAGATATAAAAGGGCTATTGGCTAATTTTTCCAATTTGAAACTATGATCAAATAATGAGAACAATGCCTGAAATGGCATACTACATGAATGTGGAAACTTTGAGCCCTAACAAATTTGACGTTTATCAGCCTTGCTACATATTAGGTAAAGCAGAATCAGGATTGGAACACACAGCTCGACTGAAACTGCCTTGTAACAAAGACCACTTGACCATGTGTGTGGCAGTTAACATTTTAGAAGTTCAAATTTAACATATAGCACAGCACTAACTATTCCACATGATCTCTGGTTTCAACTTATCTTGTAGATCTAGATCATAACCACAAAGCTATTTAAGCCTTATGATGTTAACTTAATTATACAATTTATTAATCAATGGTACATTTAAATAAATGTATGGCACATTAAATATTCATATAACTGGTTAATGAATAAGATTTTGGAATTATAATAAACTTATTGAATCATAATAATAAAAAACAAATAATGTTGTGTTTCAGGTGTTGCTTATGCCACCTGTTTGAACGTGTCAGATCGAGGCCCACGAAATTCGTCGCGGCAAAGGGCTAGATGTATGTCTATAGTTAGCCATAACTTTGAGCACCATACAGGTGACAATACAGATTGGCTCGGTTCAACCCCAATTTTGAGGGAAAACACCCTGGAGGTGGTCAGAGACCTCTCTTCCCCTTCCACCAACCTAACGAGAGGACTTGCAGCTCAAAGGCTTTTAGAGTAACCCCATACATTTGGAGTACCATTATACATTTACCAACATCTACGCCTTCTCCAGGATTCAAACCTAGGAATTATGGCACAGCAGTCAGCAAGCTAAAATAATTTACTTTAATTGCATAGTACACATAGGAAAGGGAAATATAATCATTTCTCATAATTAAACTGGCTCAGTTTTGAAAGAAGTTTCTTATTTTACAGGTTTTATTCATGACACTGAAAGAAACTAGTGAATAACTTGTCTGCCTATTTTGAAAAAGTTTTTAAAATATACTTGTACTGCGATTTAAAATATATATAATTACATTAATAAAATCAATTCAATAAAGAATATAAATTTCATTCAAGAGCTTGCCTTCAACATCTTTAATTAGTATATATATGTAACCAATAAGTCATTTGTATTTATCAATTAAATTTGAATACTAAGATAAGTTGGATGAGAAGCCCAGTGGTCGAGGGTAGTGTATCGTGCTTCTAGGCCGCAGGTCTAGGGTTCAAACCTCTGGCTGGGCAAGGTCAACTCCTCCCTTCAGTGGATCAATAAAATGAGTATCAAACTTGCTTGGAAACTAAACAATGGGGATTTGTGTCAGACTGATCACCTGGTTGAAGCATCTGCTCATGTATCTTGGCACCTAGAGTCCCGAAAACTGAGATGGGCATAGTAGGCCTTGGCCCTTCTTCGGCTGTTGTGCCACCGAGTTTGATTTGAATGTATTTTTTAAAAAATATTTCTAATATAAGAATTGAAAGTTTTCTTTCCATATTGTATAAAAACTTTCCTTATAATAAAAATATCTTTATTTCCTCTTTGTAATAATACTCCTTTCTATAACTAAACTGAATTTTCGAGAATGTTATATTCAAATATAGAATGCATATTAAAAATTACAAAAATATTAAACATAAAACAAATACTGAAATGAGATCTGAAAATTCTATGTATTATTTTAGTATCAAATATTGAAAGTATTATACAACTGGAATCAATGGAAAACATTTATTAAAAGTGCAAACTTCATTAAAATATTCATTATTTATTATCAGCATCCTTTAACATATCTAATAAAAAGTTTTTGCTCTGAATTCAACATTCGTTTTGTCTCATTTAGTCCAATTATGTGTTTCAAGGGGAAAAAATCAAATTTGGATGCAACAATTGTACACGTTTTTTCTTCCCCCTTTCTTTTTGGATTAGAATCCAGAAAGAAAAAGTTAACTTCTTGGAAAAATTTTGGATTTGTCGGAGGTTGGTAAAATATGACATGTTGCACACCTTTGATACTGTATCTATTATAAAAATGAGCTCGTTCAGTATATAACATGAAATGTCTCCAACCTTTGAAGAAGTTGTTTCGTGCTTGAGCAACTTTTCCAGGCTTTGAATGTTCACATATCATTACAGAACTAAGTTCATTTTCACGAAAATAATTTCTAAGTCTTGTAAAATCAAAATAACTTGGAACATAGATGAGAGTTTGCATCATTTCTTTTATCTTGAAATCTGGCAGAATTTTATTTGTGAAGAATGAAAATCTATCTTCAATTTCATTCTGAGGATGGCTGGAGTCAAACAACCGGAAACACTAAATAAAATAGAGAAGGATAATTAATTTTTTTCAATAAATATTCATACCATTAACATTATATTACCTAATTTATATAAATGAAAATTAGTAAAACATCACCAGTATTACATGACCAATGTGTAAGAAGCAATACAGGCAGTATGAGATTCAAGTCCACAATGCTTTGGAAAAACACTTAAAATAATGCAAGTTGACTATATCTTCATAATTCTTAAAAGTCATTTATTTATGTATGCACATAGATAAATCTTTTTTCAGTTTTGTGAGATCAAACAATTTAGTTTCCATTTCCCCCCTCCCCCCTTAAATCAAGATTAATTTATTACATTAGATTTTTATTCATATCTTCCAAAGTTGATGCATAATATACACATACATACATATATCTTAATAACTTGATAGTCGAAAAACTTTAAGAGTTTATGGCGCAGAGTAACAAACTTTTTAAAATTCTAAGTAACTTTTTTTCAAATTCTAATTGAAGTTTCAAAATCAAACAGAATTAAAAAAAAAAAAAACACCCATTTTTGTTTCATAGCATTATAAGAGTTTTATCTCTCTTAAGCAAAAAAAAAGTATTTATCCAAATAAGATCAAATGTGTGATTTTGTTGAATTTCGCTCATATCATTCCTATATAAATCCTTTTGCATTATTAGTAATAATCATAGTGGAAAATTCATACATGGACTGATCCCTGCATAATTATAATAACTTTATAAAATGCTGAAATTGTTTAATACAAAATATTTTCAAGTGACGGATCAGAAAATAAAAAAGGGACAACAACAACAACAAAAAATAATAATAATAATAATTGCTTTAGATGCACATTACAATAGATAATAAAATTACTCTGACAAATATACTATGACAGTTTAATTTTGAATATGGACACCTATCTTAAAATCATCAATGTTTCCTGTTAAAGCTCTTCACAATTTTGTGGTATCTTTTGCCTTTTAGGAGGAAGTATACAAGTTTTACAAGTGTACTTACCTTTTTGGAAGTAGAGAACAGTATCAGAAATGACAAATACCGGAATTTTTTTTTAAAAAAAAGGAGAGGAATACTGAAAGGCCGAAAGTTCGGTGAGTAAAGCAAAACATAAAAAATGCATTTGTGTAACCCAATGAATGGTAAAAAGGAAAGTGTTAAAAATGCAACCAAAAAAAAGAAAGAAACAAGCCTTACAGTAGTCGTATATGATGTGTAACATCTGACATGTTATTGTGGTAAATACACAATAGTAACATAAATCCTGAAAAAAATGAATCAAGTATGATTGGAAATAATTTTCTACCAAATAATTATATCTTTAATGAAAATTGTATTTATTTAACACAAGGAGTAATTTGCAATTTTTTTACCAAAAATATTTATTCTTGTTCGATTTGGGAAAGAGTGGATATAATATACTTGAAAATGGACAAACTGGGATTTCGGTGGTCATATATATTTCTCCGAATCAAACGGTTCAAAAAATTAAAGATTTCCTGCATTTTGTACTTTTTACATATACCGAAGATGTGTGTGTATGGTTCCGCTCTTTTAAAAACAAACAATCACTCACTTCCCATGATTGGAAAAAATTTTCTATCAAATAACTATATCTTTAATAAAAACTTTATTTAGAAGTAATGCAATTTTTTGTCAAAAATATTTATTCTTGTTAAATTTGGGGAAGAGTGGATACAATAGATTTATGATAAGTAAAATATGACACATATACTTGGGATTTCAAAGTATTTAAAAACCGTTGAAAAACAGCATCAATAACAGTACCACTGTTAGTTGTTGAAATATTTCGATTTGTATTCATTTCGAGCTTTAGTTCATCAGTCAAAAAAGCTATAAGCGGCTCAGCTTCTGTCAAACTGAAGTTAACGTAGAAATCACCACTCAAAATCATGGGAAGCGAGTGATAGTTTTTAAAAGAGCAGAACCATCTTTGGTATATGGTAAAAGTACAAAATGCTGGAAATCTTTAATTTTTTGAACCGTTTGATTCGGAGAAATATATATGGCCATCGAAATCCCTGTTTGCCCATTTTCAAGTCTATTGTATTTACTCTTCCCCAAATCGAACAAGAATAAATATTTTTGATAAAAAATTGCATTACTCCTTGTGTTAAATAAATAAAATTTTCATTAAAGATATAATTATTCGATAGAAAATTATTTCCAATCATACTTGATTCATTTTTTTCAGGATTTAAGTTACTATTGCGTATTTACCACGATAACATGTCAGATGTTACACATATACGACTACTGTAAGGCTAGTTTCTTTTTTCTTTTTTTTTGCCTATAATTTCGCATATATTTTGCTGTGGATTTACCCATCTCTGCAAATCATGAAAATTTAATTAGCTTGGTAAATGTTTAAAAATTAGAAATATTAGAGAAAATCAAAATTACCCGTGTAATTAATTAGTTATTTTAGTCGAGAAAACCTTTTGTCATCACAATTAAAAAAATTATATTGACAGCGACAGGAATTAACTTCAAAGTATGAAAAAGATACGCACTAAAATATTTATTTGTATAATTCTATATTACTTACTTGCATTTTCTTAAGAAAGTTGAACTTTGTCAGACACTTAACAGTAAATATAATTATTTAAGTAAGTTTATCCTGAATAAGAATTCGAATCTTTTGAAATGCTTACTTTAACAATATAAAAAAGAAAACATCCAGTACATTTGGACCCTATGCGAGGGTAGTAAAAAGACACCATCAAGCCCCGATGGACCCTGATGCGAGGGTAGCGAAGCCATGATCATTGGTCAAATCAAATAGCGCACACTTACGTCATTTCCTGTTACAAATATCCGTCCCTTTTCACAAAACTCACCCCAACAAACATTTGGTAAGCGAGAGAAAAGATGTTACATATCAAAAAATAATAAGTGGGAGAAAGTAGAATGGTGGAGGTTGTAAATGTTACGAAAGGTTATGGAGTCAATTCCTCGACTCCCCCTAATCTCTATTCAGCCCAATTAATATCTCGAACAAGGTCAAGAAATTTGGTGAATGGGTAGTCTTTGAGAGCGAAACAAATTTTCCGAATATGTACCAGGCGATATATCCTTCAAATCTTCCTCATCGATTGTATTCAGGCAAGGAAGCTTTAAAGTGACATCAGGTAACTTCGATAGTATTTGTATGAGCTCTGATCTCAGAATTAACGAATTCAAGCAAAAGGTTAACTGTAAAGCTCCCTTCACACCAAACGATTCTGATTCATTCACCATCAAATTTCTCTAATGGACCAGGATTCAGCTTCGTAATTTTCCGCTCAAATAAGTCAAGATTTGCTTCCCGCCTTCACACCGACCGAAACCAGTTCAATCCGCCGCCATTCTCATTCACGTGTGATTCGGCAGGTCAGATTTTCTTCACTCATTCACCAGCAGCAAAAGTGAATTCAAACAGTGATGATTTTTATTGTTTTTTATGTTATTAGTGATTGTATCACAAAGTTTCTATTAAAGAAACTGATAAAAGATGTTTGAAGATAATGATTTTTTAGTTGGGGTTAGCATGAGTTTGTTTTTATGCCAATAGATGGCGCTTATATTTTTGGTATTCATAGAATTCTTTTTCATTATGTAAACCAACTCTAGTTCTTGTCACCGAGTGTGTAGGCTGTATTTTATCCCTGCTAATCTTGCACAAATAATAAAATTAATTTTGCATGTATTATTTTACTCAATTTTAAAAAATTGAAAACTTTATTCTTTACATAATAATGCTTTAAAGCAAAATGTGTTTTTTAGGGAAGGGAAATATTCTGAAGGATATTTGAAACAGCTTCAGAGATCAATTTGATAAGAATTTAATTTTTAAGGAGAGAGAAAAATAAAATATTTATAAGAATGCTAAAATAAAATAAAACACCAATATTGTCGATAATTTTAATTTTTTAAAAAGATTCCATTTTATTACTGCATGGATCTCAAATTTTGTTATATGAAACAAACAAATGGTATATAAAATTTTTAATTCATTAATGAATTAGAAAACCATTTTTAAATACATAATCAAAAAAATAGTTGTTAAAAAAATAGTTGTTATTTGCTACAAAAAAGCTATAGTATATAACATTTGAAATGCCTTTTAAAAACATTAGATATATTATTTGCTAAAGTAATTGCATAATATAATTACAACACATATTTATTATTTGTGTTACTGCTTTTCAGACTATATTACACCTGATACAAACAGGCGAAATATAAAAAAAATAAAACCATTCTTATATTTTTGTTTCATGTATTTCAATTTGAAAATAAATGAATAAGGATACAGTAGTGAAATTAATAGCTGGAAACATTAATTGTCTTAAGACATTAAAAACAGCATCCATGTTCGACAGCAACTGATGG
>BMAV01005857.1:168068-204167 GCA_019973955.1 Trichonephila inaurata madagascariensis | reverse complement strand
CGGATCACCTACCCTTTTTCCAGGTCTAATAGACTTGTAAAAAGGCAATGCTGTCTGAAAATCTTTGAAGGATTTTTCTTGCAAGCCTCTTTGGCCAAATATGCATAGTCTGCTGGAACATTAATTTTTTTGTGTGTCCTAATGCTCTTTCTATAGCAGAATGCATGCTATTGCACTCCATTTGCGTGTAGCCTTTCTCAAGGAATTTTTGTGTAATAGTTATCTTGTTCTGCATGCTGAAGTTGAGCAAGGCATAGGACAATACCGCATTCCTGTTTTGGCATGTACAGTCGTCACTGTACAATATCAGTTATCACCTATCAGATTCTGATTGATGAATTTCCCTACAGCAGTGATGATTATAGTAGAAATTTCATTACTTGTAAGTTTTCCTTTACATTTCTTCCAAATGTAATAATACCCTTTGTTTTTCCTGACATTATATAGGGTGATATTGTGTACTATGAGTTCTGTTTTATAATAAAGAGCTGACACATTCGATCGCGGGCTCAAAAGTACTCATTGCAAGTCCACAGCAAACACTTCACTGTTTGAGGCTGTGTCTTTTACCAATTGTGTACGAGCTTTTTTCATGTCATTATGCATCTTGTGTTCAGATTCAGTGATATTTCCAGTTTTAAACGACTCACAGACATCACATAAAATCTTTTTTTGGCTGAAACAATGACAGATTAAGGTCTTCAAAAATGTTACAGAAACTTGTAATGCTCTCAGGGGTTCAGCTTTTTCTCGTGGACAGAAATCGTCTTTATATGCATTATACAGCTGAGATTTTGATGTCCAAAGTGGCTCCAAATACAATTTGGATGAGTCTTTGCCACAATAATGATATTTAAGTTTCAGCAAAGAATCAAAAATCCTTCGTACTTGTCTACTGGGTTTATCCTTCACGTTATTTTTTGGTACATCTTTAGGCATGTCATTGTTGATGTGTAAAATCCATTTTTTGATGACCCATTCTCCAACACACAAGCTGTTTAAAACATCCTCTTGCATACTCGATACCTATTCCCTTTGCCATCAAAAAGGTATAATTCCGCAGAATTTTCTCGCCTCGATGATGTCCCAGCACATCTTTTTCTTTGCTTATGTTTACAAATGAATGACATTCTGATGTAAACTTTCTTTTCTTTCCGGATCATTCCCCAGAATTTCTTGAAGCATTTTAGCCATTCTTCAGGAAGTCTTTCGCATTGTAACTTTGTATAGTCTTTCAAGCTTAGTTTGCAGTTGCACCTATCATTGATTTTTCTTTCACTCTTAGGCTCAACAAAACTCCATTTACCATCCATTTTTTTTCCCCCGAAATATAGTTTTAATTTTTCCCTTTGTTCCTTATTATTGACACTCCAATCCTGAAGATGACTTTTTTTTGTCTCTTTTCTGAAAGCAATTGTGATGTTGTATTTTCTTCAACTGAGTGTTGATCCACAGTAACATTCAGCCGTTTGTCCTGTTTTTCAGACCCATCATGGTGTGCTGAATTATCGTCATTAGATGTATAGGTAATGCTTCAGTCATAGCCTGTTCCAGGATGTGGTTATATTCTTCTGATGGGATGACATTATTAATACATGTGTATTTTTTATTTTTTCTAGTCTTTTGCATATTACTTTGTGCCTCCTCCATGCTGTCTTGAATCTCTTCCATGTTGTCTTGTGCCATTTCAATGTTGTCTTATCCTTCGTTCATGTTGTTTTGTGCTTCTACTTTAATTTGTTGTTCTAAGACATAATCGGTAATACTACCTTCTGTGAGTGACATTAAATCTGAATTCATCAATATGCAAACACTGCCCGTTGAACTATTTACCGGCCCTCTTTGGAGGAATACATTAATGGTAAAAAAAATATTGGCTGGAGTACCACAAATAACGGGTGTCTTACGAGTTTTGTCCTTTTCAAGTAGTAATGAATAATCTTTTTCTAGAAAAAAAAATACCCTAGTTGTGAATCAGAAAGTTCTGGTGTGACGTTTGTTCTATCGTAATCAGTCTTTGATAAAATATATTCAGCCTCCGTCCCCTCATGTAATAAAAAACAATTTTCTTACAAAATGTAAGATTCTGGGTTGTTTTTCAGATCTTTTCGAGTAATAAGCTCTTGTGGTTCACTGTAGTCAACATTTTGAAGTATTTTTAATGTTCGTGGATTTTTAAACATCTTGCATGTTTTATCTGGAATTTAAATAAACTAGGTACGTTAATTCAAATATATATAACTATAACTATATGTATAAACTATGCATGTCATTCAAAAAAGGAGTGTCCTTAAATAAGAAAAGTAAGATATATATATAAAGCTTGGAAATTGTTATACTTAAATATATCTTTCAATGGTGAATAAGCAGTTTTTATAGTAATATAAAACAAAACACTGCCTACCTACTCAAAAAAAGCTGGTTAAAAACAACACTTCTACCTAATTAGTAGGATAAAGCAGTGCAATTTCTTACTAGAAAATAGCACTCTTGCGTTAAACAAAACAAAAAAAAACTCGCAACTCCAATCAAAATTTTGTAAAGCTGTATAAAAAATTGAAAATAATATTTTGATCTTGTAATCGGAAAATTACAACATACAATTACTTTTTCAAAATACGGTATTAAATATTACTACAATAAACGTTAATTTTACATACCTTATTGATCAAAACAGTACGGGTCTTCCTTACTGCAGCGGCTAAACTGTCCTAAGATTGAAATTTATAACCAGGAAACTGGTTAAATCCAGCTTATCTGGGCACCTGCCCCTAGTGACCAATGGATAGACCAGTGCTGCTAGATGGCATTAAAAGTCCAATTTTGACATTTTGTGGTTGCGCATTGTGATAAAAAAGCCGATGATATATAATAATTATTTTCATGTTGTTAATTTATAATAATTATTTTATTTTAATTTTTTATAAATATTACAAATGTTATTACATTATATTAGTATTCATTATTGATTAACATTGGTTATTTTACAAGCTTTTATATAACTTGCAATGTCATTTGTTTGGGTGAGTGAGTGAATATTAACGTCGCACTGTTCAGCTACACGAGGGCTTTTGGTGATGGACCACGTAATTTTGAACCATGGTCAAGTGACGTGGACGACACCTTAGCTGGCACCCCCCTCCCCTCCTAACTACCACACCACACCAACAGGAGGACATTTCAGCTCTCGACAGATTTAATATGCATCACTGCCCTACACAGCAGGTCTTTAGTGGTGCTTGGCTCGAACTCATGACGTCCCTGCCATGATCCGATACCTTGACCACTGGGCTACCGCAGCCCCATAATTTGTTTGGGTAGAATCTTGCAACTCAATTTTGAAGCTGTTGTCTTCAATGGATTGGGCTGAAATTTTGTGTACACATTTAGTTTGGATGACAATGCATGTTTTGACCATTTATATTTCGATATCGTAATTAGTTAAAAAGATATTTACTAAAAATCTTTTACCCCTGTTAGCTTTTTACTCTGCCAAGCAGCTTATCGGATTGAGCTTAAAGAAGTTCCGATTTTTTAACCTTTTTTAAAAAAAGCATCTTATTCTTTCAATCAAACTGAGACAAAAAAATAACTACATAATCGGAAAGATCATTTATTTTGCCACGATACGGTATAATTCTTTTAAAAAATAATGATATTTTCTATTTTTTACGATTTTTTCTAAAATGAGTCAAAATTGATGGGTTTTTATAAAAATGATTTCTGAATCGTTCCGTATGAATTTTTTTTCGTGTTAATGAATCAATATTCTGTGCTAAAAAGGTTCAGGCTTTTCTCTTTTAGAATCAGTCATTCAAAAAATAAAATACTAAAAACTTTTTTAGAAAATACTCAAATTTTTAATAAAACTTTTAAAAACTTCGTCATTTTTAAAGATAATTGCACAAAACTTTTTTGTTTGTTTGTAGAATAGAGTTAACCAAATTCTGCACAAAGATGGAAAAAATTGGTTAAAAATTACAGATTTAAAATTTTTTTTTAATTATAGTAAAAGCAAAAAAAAAAAAAAAAAAACAAGTTTTAATATTTTGATTCATTTTGCTTTGATCTTACAGTGTTTACCACCCCCTCCCCCCATTACCCTCTTGTTGCAGCCCGAGTGAAATATCTATCATATGTATGTGGCCTGGCGGGAAAAAAGATTGAATACCCCTGAGCTAGCCTGTTCAAAATTAACCAGCAAACGACCTTGCAACAATGATGCGTTGAATGAGATGAACAGACTGAGAAACCTGTCCAGCGATAACTAAAAAGTAAAAAAACTTTTTAAAAACATGCTTTTATTTAAATGCTCTAAAAAGAATAAAATAAAAGGTAGATTTGTCGAATCGGGTGCTTCTCGCACCAAGTGTTTTCTTGCCAAATCTGGTAACCCTTCTGAATTTGTTTTCCAGTGAAGTAGAAGTCGTTTTTTGGCAAAATTTTGCGCATGCGTAATTTGTTGTTTTTTTAATTTTAACAGTTTAATTCTTCAACGGTCTTTCTCGCGCATGGGCAGAAAGCTTTTAATACTTCTCAAAATAACGATAATTACTAATGCCGTTGCGCAGTTTTTTTTTTTTTTTTTAACGACTTTAGAAACTTTTCTCAACAGCCTTAGTTTAGCTTGCTCCGGAAATTCAGTTAGATCAGAAGTTTTCTTTCGATTCGTTTTTTCGTTGAGGAATCATTTTCACAGGTAATATTACTCTTTTTCTCCGCATAAATTTTCACAGATTGCCATGATGTAATTAGAGAGAATTTGAATGAATGCATGAAAAATTACGATTAATATTGTGAAAGGTTTTTTTGCCATGTTGCCTGTGCTAGGAAAGAAAGCTGTTTAAGAATGGTGCATGAAAGAAGGTTTGATTGGATCATCGTATGTATGTTCGAAATGTGGAAAAAGTATGGAATTGAGAGAAAGAACAGGTAAGAAAGTGAAAGATGGTTTTTGAATGGTACTGCAGAATTCAGTCCAGTGTGAAAGAGGATACCCATCATGTGTTTAGGAGTGTAAGGAAAGGGTTTTGGTTTGAATTGAGTAATATGGATTTGTGCACCATTTTGTTAGTGATGCAAAAATAAAAATGTTTCGGAAGGTGCTCTCAGAAATATGCAGTTGCACACTGGTATAATTTCAGTAGGCAACTCATTGTCATCATAAATGTCGGAAAAAGCAGCATTTTTTAAAGGTAAGAGAAATTATTTCCATTTTTAAATGCCCAATTTTTGCAGCAATTTTCAGTTTCAAAACTTTAAAATGCTACTTTAAATGATTTTCCTTCCGCCATCTTGAATTTCACGCTCCAGCATTGCGTGTTGTGGTAGGGTTGCAACTCTGAGACACAACACGCCCAATTGGCGATTTTTCAAAATTGGGCGGAAAAGCGGTTGATTCGACAATTTCACCAAATAAACTTTTCTTTTAAAACCTTTTTGCTATCAGCTTATAATGTCATTACACAATTTATGATATAAAAGCTTGTCACGAGATTTACCTGTGTAGATAAACAAGCAAATTAAATAACTTGATGTAATTGATTTTAATTTTTAAAATTTTCAAACTAAGTAAATATGAGTACTTAAATCTCGCGACAAGCTTTTATATCATAAATTGTGTAATGGCGTTATAAGTTGATAGCAAAAAAGTTTTAGAAGAAAGTTCATTTTATTCTTTTTAGACCATTTAAATAAAAGCTTGTTTTTAAAAAAGTTTTTTACTTTTAATTTATTTAATCTATTCCTACATTCTCCATTTGAAATATATTTTGAAACAGTTCTTTACAATTATTTTCCTGGCGATTTGCTACCTCTAGGCCATCATCTAGGCCTTCATGTAACTCGACAACAACCGCTGCTTGGTGCGTAGCACTCCTATATCAAATTAGTAACACCGGTGGAGTTACGCAGCCTAATAATTAGGCCGAGGATATATATTTTTAATATATAAAATATCTAAATCAGCCATAATGTGAATTAACCCTTTATCTACCGAAGGTACTTTTAAGTACCACTCGCTTTAAAATTACATAAAAAAACCATTTTTACGAGTACTGTAATATTTAACAGGAATATTCTTTTAAATCCACTCTTCCAAGATGTATGGCAGCACGGGTTCTATGATGAGTATTTTAGCAGGTAAGGCAAATAGTTTCATAGCAGAAATTGTATTTTCAGTGGATTGCGAAGATTTCATTTTTGCTCCAAAAAAATAGTTTTCAGTGGATTGCGAAGATTTCATTTTTGCTCCAAAAAAATAGTTAATGTCAAAAGGTAAGCATCTTATTTTTTTTTATGTTAGTGAACACCTTAGAAAACTAGACTACTTATTTTAAGTGAATAGTGTATATAATTAGTTCTACAGTTGAATATCTTTAATTAAAAAGCTCTAACAGATTGAATTTCCCAAAGTTGAGTATTTCGATTATGTATATCTCTTAATTTTCAATGTAGTGATTCAAAATATATATATATATATATATTGCATGAAAAAAACTGCAGTAAATCATGATGGGGTAGATAAAGGGTTAAACCGAATAAATACTGATATCAAAACTAACCTTATAAGCAATACAGTCAAACATAAGTACAATAATGCAATATCTGATCTTGAGACAATTTAATGTTTCAGAATCAGATCTGAACATAAAATTAATAAAGTATACATTTTTCTGAAACAAAAAAAAACATCAAAACCAGTGCTGAAAAAGTGTAGATGAAATTTCATTTGTGATATATTTAAATGTCAAGTTAAGTTTCAACTTACCACTCTAACAGTATCCGGAATTCGGTCAATACCTGGAGTCTTCACTTCAGTAATGGTACTCAAATAACCCTTGTAATTTGCGCAAAAGTTGCGAAACAGGACACTTTCAAACCACCTCTGCTCTACAGAGCTAATGAGAATAGTCTGTCGAAAGTACTTGGCATAACCTTCCAAAGCATACATTCTAACACGAAAAAAATTACAGTCATGGGATTCTTTGGGTAGATGATTGAAAGATTTCACAATATCCATAAAGTTTTTGAAATTTTGTTGATAGAGTACATCTGCTCTATCAATTATAAGTATTTCAATAGAAGAAAGGAAATCAAAATCTCTACTTTTAGTCTCTCCTGCAATTCTTTCTAGACCTAGAGGAGAAGCAATGATCAAGTCTGACAAATAAAATTCTGAATATAAAGTGACAGTTTTATTTTGAATACGGATTCCTATCTTGAAATCATCATCAATATTTCCCGCAAAAGTCTCTTCATAGTCTGGTGGTTTCTTTTTCGAATACCCTGATGGTTTCTTTTTCGACCTTTTCTTTTCAGGAGGAGGTCCATATTCAGTTGTGAAACGCTTTTTGTTCATCATAGCACATTCTGGAAGCAAAACCTGCATTTGTTTCACTATTTGGTAGCAATCATGTCGAAAAGGAACAAGCACTACAGCTGTAGGTCGAGCGAAGCCTTGGTCTCTGTATTCCAACTCTTGATTTTTTGATAGTTTGGAATTGTGATGAATTATTTTGGCTCTTGATTTTAAAATGTGATTCAAAATGTGCAAAGTGTAAATTGTTCTCATTGCTTCACCTTTAACGGGAGTTCTGTGCATATATATCAAATCATAATACTGAGATACGATATTAAAAAATTCTAACTGAAAAGCTGATAACTTTTTAGGAGATTTTAACATATTTTCTAGTAAATTCTTCTTAAGATCAAACTGAGAAATATCTTTCCTGGTAATAGAAGGCACTTTTACATCAACAGACAAAGGCTTTACATGAACCATGTTGGGGAGATTAGGAAATGAACACAGCTGTGGTTTACTCTCTTTCTTTTCAAGCTGTTCTGGTTTCAAGTTTTCCTCATATTTTAAATGTTCAGCAAAAAAATCAATTGTGTTAACAAGTCCTTCATCCTGAAATTTAGAATAAAGCATAAGTCTACACATGAGCAAAATTAACCATTCAAATTTACCCAAAATATTAATTTAAGCATTTAAAATAAATGCATCTGAAGAAATTCAAGATTTTTAATTTTTGAATATACTTAAAAATATTAGCATGGAAAGGGGGAGAAATTTGGACAAAATTGTAATACTTCATAGGATAGATAATCCTGAGCCACACCAAAGGAGTCAAATACATAATGAAATGTTTAAGTATTTTATTCACAACTGAATCAAATAAAAATAACAAACAATATTGAATTATCCAACAAATTTTATGAAGAAACACTAAATAAAATAAGGATATACAGAAATATTCCAAGCAGTTTATTTTAATAAGATAAATAAACACATTTCTTACAGCACAAACATAAAATAATTACATTAATTTAGTAAAAATCTGACATAGATTAACTCACTTATTACATGTAACTATCAAATGTTTCATATTCAAAATAACTTTTTAGCATGTTTCCCAAGCAAATAGAAGTCCTTAACTCAAGTATGAAACACACAATTCATACAAATTTTTTTAATTCATATAAACAAAACTAAGAGAATAAATTTGAGCAAGATACAGGAAAGCATAACAGATAAGAAATAGAACATTACAACCAACCAAGGCAAACAAATTTTACACAACATTAACATAAATATCAAGAATAATGCCAATAAAATACGGTAGTCTGAATACCTCGGCCCAGCAAAAGTTATGGTCAATGCAGAAATTATTGCTAATCTCACAGCAGTCCTAGAAGAACCCACACCCTTGGCATGAATTATTTTGGTAGGCAATAATTGCACCATCTTGGTAACCCTACTTTGACACACTAGATATAGTAAACCTCACTATTTCTAGAATTTTCTTATTTTGTCGGCAATTTCATTTTGCTGTTGGGCACCGGGTTGGAAGTATGGCTGTGTATGTGAAGGAATATACCTTAGAATTTTTTACTTTGTTGAATGAGAAAGGTAAGAAAGAATTGATTCAATAGTGTATGAAGGAAGGACTGATTGCTTAGTTATGAATGTCCTAAAATGTAATGATCAGCATGATGTGCCATGGTCGGCAATAAAACGCTTTCTTCGAAATCGTACCAGCCACGTCGAAGGTATGTTCGATCATTACCTCGCAGAATATATATGGCGGTGCTGGTAAAATCCTAGGAGAACCCACACCCTTGGCGACAATACAAAAAAAGCGCCAAGCCAGAACGAGATGGCGCCAAGCGAACCCGACAATGGCGGCAAGTTAATATAGCGGGATAAGGTGGAAGTGTAATGAAAATATATGTAAACAATACAGAAATTAAATATTTAAGATAAAAATATATATATAAAAACAGCACTTACTTTCTTACTGCTGATCTTTTCCGAGTGGAGTGTACAGCATAACAATAGTTTTTAAAAAAGTCTTGAAGGTCTCATCGCTAAGTGAATGATCATGTGAGCGACGCCATTTCTATTCTGCGAGGTAATGGTCGAACATACCTTCGGCGAGGCTGGTGCAATTTCAAAGAAAGCGTTTTACTGTCGATCATGTTACATCATGCTGATCGTTACATTTAGGACATGCATAACTCTAAGCAATCAATTCTTCCTTCATACACTATTCAATCAATTCTTTCTAACCATTCGCATTCAACAAAGTAAAAAATTCTAAGATATATTCCTTCACACACGCAACCATTCCAGCCCGGTTCCCCCAAACAAAATGAAATTCGAAATGCCCGCCGACAAAATACGAAATTTCCAGAAATAGTTAGGTTTACCATCAAAGTAGGGTTACCAAGATGCCACAATTATCGCCAACCCCAAATAATTCACACCAAGGGTGTGGGCTCTCCTAGGACTGAACCGGCGGTACTTACACGATCATTCGCTAAACGATGAGACCTTCAAGGCTTTTTTTAAAACTGAAGTTACGTTGTATCTTCTACTCAGAAAAGATCAGCATTAAGAAAGCAAGTGTTTATATATTTTTTATCTTAAATGTTAAATTTCTGTATTGTTTAATACATTATCATTACGCAAACACCTTATCCCGCTATACTCACTTGCCGCCATTGTTGCGTTCTTCAGTTTGTTGCCAAGGGTGTGGGCTCTCCTAGGATTTTGCCAATGCCGGAAAATGATAAATGTTAGCCTTGAGAATAGCGTACAATCTCGTAAAATAACACATTGTGAAGGAATTAAAGGCTGTTGAAACTGCCTTTCAGTATTTTGACTAACAAGGTGTGTTGGTAATAAACTGTTCCTTTGTCACCTTTTTGATAAAGTAACAAAACCCAGAGTGCAGTACGGAAGACATTATGCATTTCTTTAAAAAGAATAGGCAATTTTTTTGCAAAGTTGGCAACTTAATTTTCATTACAGGCAGCTTTACACCTTCATAAAATATTTTTCTCATATGTCTGATCCGATAAATTACTGTATACTATGTATTCATCAATTTCCATTTTCATGTAGTAAATGCTCTATGTCTTCATAAAGAGTGTATGTCTCTTTTGTTTAAAGGTATTTGGGCAGCTTATTTTCTGTTGTATTCCATAGCGAATCTTACATGCAACATTTCTGAAGAAAACACTTGTACTTATTCTTTTTTAATCCCATTCTTGATAAATTGCATTTTCCCAAACTCGGCTGCACTTCGGTCCATATTAGATCGAGTTTCCAGGACTCTACTGTATAAGTTAAAATAAAACAAATATAATTCTAACCTCTTAATAAAATACAATATATTCTCTTGTCTTTTATAATTTATAACAGTTAATCACTTCACCAGTTAATTTTTCTGACAATATATATATTTATATCTTAACTCTCTTAAATATCAAAAAGTTTTACTTTGATAAGTGTGGACAAATAAACTAGTTAAAATATTTTCTAAAGGGAAGTAGAAGGAAAAAACTTTACTATAACTATTGCTTTTTACTTACTTCAGAAGAGATTTCATTCAATTCTGATTGCAAATCTTCATCACCCGGATCTTCTGAATCAGATGCATCTTCATTATCTGAATTTTTCTAAAAAGAAAAATGTAATAATGTTTTATATCTCTCAAATATTTAAAAATATTTGCATCGGTGTGAATAAATTAACTACAGTCAAACCTCTATTTAACAAAGTCACTAAATACTGAAAAACAGTTCATTATGTGGGAAATTCATTCAATAGAGAAATTAGCAAAATAGAGGTTCAATTGTATTTAAAACATTTTTTTAAGAAAAGTAGAGGGGAAAACTTTAACTACTGCTTTCTACTTACTTCAGAAGGGAGTTCATCCACTTCTGAATTCAAATCTTTATCTTCAGAGGTTAATAAATCTTCTGAATCGGACGCATCTGCATTATCTGATACATTTCCATTTCTTTCAGAAATTACATCAGGTTTTAGTTCAAATTCTTTTTTAGATTTTTTACTTGAGTTTTCTTCATTAAAACAATTTTCTGATGATGGTCTTTTGTTAGAAGTATTACTATTTTCTTCTGAAATAAAACAATACACATGAAAACACAATACACTAAAAAAAAAATACTCAACAAATGAAATTTTTAAACTTGTATTAAATTTACAATAAAGATAGGCTGTCCCAAAAATAATTTTGTTCTACTACATATAAAATTCAGAAATTTTTTTAAAAAATAAAGCATTTCTTTTTTTTACATGGAGAAATTTGCATTATATACATATATGTGTGTAAGTATGATGAATCCACCTTCTCATATATCAGGTACTTCTACTTTAACAGGAACCTGGAATTTCCCCATTTGTACCCACATGCACTTATTTCTACTTGAATCCATGTGATCCCTGATACAAATAGTATACAAGTTTTGGCATGTTTTAATCAAGGCTGGGAGAACTTAAAATTACTTGGACTTAACTTCAGCATAACAAACTTGAACTACAATTAGTGACTGTTTTTTTATTAGTGACCAACTACATTAAAGATCCTCTACAAAGATGCCATTTGGAGTGCAGTCCAAATCATGTTATATATATAGGTACTCGGTACAAATTGTTGACATATGGAATGTATAAATAAGATCTTAAAATTTACAGGACAAACAATTTTTAAAGAAAAGTAAAAGAATGTGTATGGGAAAGTAATACAAATATTAATGTTACTAATAAAGCGAGTACAAAAAATAAATCAATATAAGCAATATTGTTTTACAAAAAAAACACATTGCAATCAAGTATTTTTTCCCCCTTGAAGTATTCATATTTTAATAAGTAAATAGATTAATTCAAAATTTTTTTTAAAAAAAGACAATACAAATAGAACAAAAGGATACTTAGAGAGCTTTTATAAAAAACGTTGAGTACAATTAAAAGAAAAGAATAGATTTATACAAACAATTACAATTAGTACTTAGTAAATAACTAAAATACTTAAATCATATGGCACAATCAGCACACATAGTCAAAACATAAATGCATAAAATGACACACAAGGTCCTGGTTTAGATACAAAAGATTTAAACAGCAGGCATCGAGTAAAACCTTATTAGAATAAATGCTGGAATAATATTATTTCGGATTCTCATGACTAATTTGGATATAAAATTTAATGAGTACATAAATGTAAATATTGAGTGTATATGAATGGGTGAATGACAAAACAATATGATTGAGTCAGTGTACAAATTCACCATATGAAACATCATTACAGAAACTGTAATCATCGTTTTTAGTGTAATATCCATCTAATTACAACTTTGGGCATAACGATAGAGATTTACGATAATAATGTATTGTTTTAAATATTAAATATATATCTTGTAAGCAAATATAATATTTATAAAAAAAATTCTCGAAAAATAATTATTTAGCCATTACAATATACAGGGAGAGAAAAAAAAGTCTGGTGTATAAATTTCACAAACGAAGCCAATATAGCGATGAATGCTTCGTAATATTATTCGTCTTTAACGTAAGGAATAACAGGTTTATGATTATTTCTTTGTTTTCCAAAAATGAATTATGTTTAAATGTGCACTGCACATTCTTTTACTTTCTCAATCCACAAAATAATTTACATTCGAAGGACCGCATATATACCTGTAAGATTATCCATGTCTTAATTACATTGATTTCATTCGCAGGATAAGTGTAAAAAAAATTGAGTTTATTAGCAACAGATCGAATAAAACCACGTTTTCAATCAGTTACAGTTACAGTTTTTTGTGGGTTATGAAGCAACAAAGCCTATTATTCCCTAAAAGACTAAGCAACTTACACATTTTTAGGTATCAAAGTGTGTATTTCATTTTCGGAACAAAGAATCTAAATGTTAAGGTGACCAACCATCCTCCTTTTATGGGTTCCGTCCTTCTTCGAAAAGTGACCTCCTTTTTAATATTTTAAAACTGATCTGTTAAGGCTCATTCACACCAAGGCGTACAAACGTCGCGAGTATAGTAGAAAGGAGAGATGTTTTCCTTGTTCGATTCACACCAAAGCGTTTTCGTACGCGCGCGTCGGATTTGTGCTCATTAGGTGACGCTGAAGATAGTACTTGAAAATTGTTCTTAGTTGATTCTAACTTGTTAAGTATGGATCGCTCAAGAGAAAAAAGAATTTTTTTGCAATTTTGTTAGAATTAAAAAGGGAGAAAAAGAAACGATAGTGTCCTCGACGTATTTCTCAGAAGAAAAAAAAATAATTGATTAAAACCAACATTTAGGATAATAGCTGAGATGCGTGTGTCAGACACAGAAAGCTGTATTAATTTTTTTCGAATGTCGCCACAACTTTTCGATAATTTATCCTTAATAGTTGGGTCAATTATTTCTAAAAGAGACATTATAGAGATATTATTCAACCAAAGGAGATAGATTGGCTTTAACTCTGAGGTTTATACAAATTTCTTCAAATGTGAATTAATTAGTTCAGAAATTTTTCATGCTCTTACAAATGTTTATTTACAGTATTTAAATAAGAATATTTCATGTTTAAAGCAAATTCTTACTTTCTGTATTGGTGGAAACATTGAATTTTTGTCATGCAACAAAGATTCAAATAAAAAAAGAAAAAGATTCATTATTTTGCGAAAGCAATCAAATTAAAAACGCAAATTGAGTTAATTTTTTAATTAAGTAATCATTACACTGCGAATGAAGCATGTTTCTTTTGGATTATAGATACATAATTAACTCTATCATGTTCTGAATTTTTGATAAAAATAATGCACAAGACAGAAATAATTACAAATATTTTAAGTAAACTTCAAAAAACTATAATTATTAAATAAAATCTGGTACATATTAATAATATTGGAAAACTTTTTCAAATAAAAGGTGTCGAAGTTTTAAGAAATATGAGGTACATATATATATTTTGTACCACCACACTTCAAGCATCATGATAGTTCTTGAAACATGATTTTTTCTTCCTAAGGAACAATGAAACTTTGCAGACACAACACATGCATTCTGTATGAACTTGGGAAAATAAATAAATACACTTCATCTTATATACTGTTATTCTTCCTATAAATTAAAGCATTCTTAATTTTTCCAAATCTAATGTTGTAAGCTTAATTTTAGTTTAGTCCTAATTTATCTATAATATTAGTTTTTATTTTAAATATTCTATTCTTTACATTTTTTTTTTTTACCTAGTTTTTATTTTATCGACATATATAATAAGTGTATTAGTCGTATTTATTTTTTCCTGAACACGAACTATAACTCATTCAGGACATTTGTGTAATTTTGTCTGTACTATTATTTAATAAATATTACTGTTTAAAAAATGTAACTTAAAACAAATCTATCTGGCACAATATTATTGGGAAAAAATAAGGCATAATGCATTTGTATTGTAAAGAATGCATTTTGTATTTGTAAAGAGAAGATGGCCTTCAATAACGTGGTGGTGCATTTTTTGGACTCTCATGTTTTCATACTAGAAATGCACGTGTGAGATACTAATTATTGTAATATTGACTTATTTAGTACATAATATATGTACTCTTATACCTGATTTGTATCAAATATCACAAAAATCATTTTCATTTACACATAAAAATACACTACACACACTTCTAGAAATAGTCACTTTTAAAAAATACCACTCAACAGACTCACAGCTCATCAAAGAATGAACCACTGCATAAACCCATTACATGCAATTAGCTTCTGACATCTCTTGAAACTTGATTAACTGCTAGGAGTTGACCTCTGTGGTGGTTCAGAGAATGTACCCCCTAGCATCAATTTCTGAAGCATTCAAACAAGTGGTACATTCTATGTTTCATCACAACTATGTTCACCACCAATCTCTTGTGTTTCACAAACTAAACATGTTTCAAATATGTCGAAAAATGGTCTGAAACAAATAGCATAGGAAATATCAGTTTTCAATTATGTTTATTGACTTCATCGCAAGTAAATTGGGCAAATTTAGAAAACTGTGTTGAGTTCTTATGGAAAGAAATGCCTGAAAATAAAATCAATGACGATTGTCTATAAGACTGAATGTATATTTAAGTTACAATAAATTGAAACTAGTGGGGGAAAATCAACACGATGAAATTGATAAAAGATGGGTGGAAATAAATAACCATTTCAAAAATGAACACATTCCAAATGAAAATTTAGTTACTCTTGTTGAATTTACGTTGTGCTGCCCTAGAACTAATTCAGCAGTTGAAAGAATTTTCAGTTAGTAATAATTTTTGGACTAGTGCGAAAAAAAAATCATTCAATGAGAAAATACTTATTAAAGTTCCGTGAAATCCTGTGTATAACACGGACTTTGAACACCGGGTATAATAATGATAGCTCCAAAAATAAAAAAGAGAGACGTGCCTAAAAAAATTAAGACTTTTACATACATCAGAATATTGTTAATTTAAAAGAAATGTCATACTTTACGAACTTAAAGGGTTCTTTTTCTAGAAATTTTTTTTTTTCAAAATCCTTGGATAATACTTCGAATAAATGGCTGTAAAACATAACACTAACGTAATGTACTAACGTACATTGCAGGTTCCTTCGTAAAAAAAGGGGGTACGCGTTATACGGCGAATATACCTTCAAATTAAAAAATATGACTTGAAGGTATAGGTGCGTGTAATACTTTGGATTTTACTGTAAATAATTCAAAGGATTGTAAGCGTAATTAGCGTATTTTTGTTTGAATTAAGAAAAATTTTCATATATTTGTGTTGCAACTTTTTCTTAAACTTTTCGTCCTAGTTTTTGTTGTAAAAAACTGGTCACCTTATAAATGTAGATCTATTTGACATTGCTTTCTCCAATAATTCTTTGAAAATCATATTGCAATGTGGATCAATTTTGATTAGATGATTTCGAGGATGAGTGTATCTATGGCAGTTTAACAAGATATGGTTCAAATCATTTAAGCGATTACAAGATCTGAAATTTGCGTTGTTTAATAAATTGAATTTTTGTAGAAGTCCTGGAGTTATAATCATTTTACTAAAGATTTGAGTACACAGGATTTCTTCTCTTCTATTTCTTGTCCACTTAGAGATACTGCCTATATTTGTAATAATTTGCCCAAGTTTTCAAAATATTTGCTTGAATAAAAGTTATCATTGTTGGCACTTTCGGGCTATTGAAGGTTATAATTAAATGTTTTGTAGGAATAATAGTTGAATCTTTTTTTATTGTTATTCGCTTGACCTGAATTACACCCTGTTGAGAGAAACCTTCAAGTATTTCCGATTCAGGAGTGTTCAACAAGTCAGGTTCGGAAATGACAACCCTGGAGGAGTTAAGAGTTTTGTATGAACTATAATGCTTACTGGAGAATCTAGAAACATTTTTGCAAGAAGAAAGGACTTAGTTTGTAAGGAAGACTGAGTTTCAATAAGTAAATCCCTGTACCTTAATCGTTTTATGGATTTCGGTTCACCACCTATTCCTAATAAAGCTTTATTGATAGCAAATAGAGACTTCTTAGACATTTCATTATTCGGTAGGGAAACAAGTAAAAATCTCGAATGTTCCGATATCTGATCTATGGCTAAAGTGGGTAATACGAGGCCTTTACCCGGGCACAGCCGACTTGGATCCATAAGCGTGTAATACCACTTCGTCCTGGCGTGCCTCCACCCACCACGGATTTCAACAAAGGAGGCAGTGTGCCGGTCAACTGACAATAGTCAGACACGGCGCTTACCTGGAGTACACCCAGAATATAATGCTAAAGCATAAGGGCGAGGATCCAACGGGTAAACCCGCCACCCCTTATCTGCAGCACTTACCCTACAGCAGTGTCTCTTCGGGAACACCGAAGAGAGGTACCACCAGCCGATTGACAGGAGCGGGCTCACTCCTGCCACCCATCTACAGTGAAGCGTGGGCCAAAGGGAAAGCAGATGTATCCCTAGACCATCAATCTCCTCCATACGGGAGAAGCGTGGACAAAGGGAAAGCAAAGGATCCCCAGAACACCATTTTCCTCCTTACGGAACGCCGCACACGGCAAACATGCGGGTTGGCTAACCAACGGTGTTAGTCGAAAACAAATAAAGCAACATATGAAAATATTTAAAGAAATATACGAAAAGGAACCTAAACTAACGCAATACAAAATGTAAACCATAATATGTTAGTAATAAAACATTAGTTTTTTCACTAGAAAAAACAAAATTTTAACAAAGTTCATTTTGTAATATAGATCTGTGGTCTGGACGGGAAAAGAAGAAATGGAGAAATGGGATGACAAGAAAAGGGTAGAAAATAGAGAATGATCACTAGGGTACCCCAGGTTCATGAAGCCCGTGTTTACCAAAGACAGTACACCCCTTGGGAAAAAGAAAAGATCACTAGGGTATCTCGGGATTGGGACACCCGTACTCACCTAAAGAAGGTGAGCCCCCTAAGGGGCATGGGGCTGCGGTAGCCCAGTGGTCAAGGTATCGGATCATGGCAGGCATGTCATGAATTCGAGCCCAGTACCCCTAAAGACCCGCCGTGTAGGGCAGCGATGCACGTTCAATCTGTCGAGAGCTGAGACGTCCTCCCGTTGGTGTGATGTGGTAGTTAGGAGAGGGGTAGCAAACTGAGGTGTCGTCCACGTCCCTTGACCATGGTTCAAAATTACGTAGTCCGTTGTCAAAATCCCTCGTGCAGCTGAACAGTGCGACGTTAATATTAACTCACTCTCTCACTCACCCGCCCTATCCATATTGTTTTCTCAATGATGCAGAAATGAAATTAATTCTTAACTTTAAATTTTGTAAATATTTTAGATGTGCTCCAATTTTAAATCGTGGTTAAAATTAATGTGGCTGAATCAAGAATCTTAAAATTTCCTCAACGCGTGATTTTCCAAAAGTGATGACCCAGGACTTTAAATGAGCAACGTGGTAATCGACTTGTGACGGGGCTTTCATTGCGATTTCTATTAATGTCATCTTGGGGTTTATTTGGGGCCGAAATGGCGATTCTTTCCAACCAACTCAAGAAGAAGAACGTGGTTATATAAATAAGGAATCATATATATATATAAGACGCTAAATAGATTGTTAGCTGTAAAGTGATTTGGGATAAAGTTAGAAGAATCCTAACTCCGTGAAATAGCCTAGCCGTGCCGGTACTGACGAGCCAAAAGTGGGTTAGAGGCCATAAGGAGCACTGTCAGATTAAAGCCACATCAGAACAGATAAAGAACGTAACTGATTACCTAGGATACAGCGGTAAGCTATTTTATATAAGCTCCAAGGAAAAGGCGTATATTAGTGATAGAGGAATTAATCTATAAAGTTAGATTCAGTGGTCAAGTACGCGACTATTTGGTAATACGTATTGCGTCTTCTCATTCTAGATCAACTTAATTATTATTGTTATGTACTGTGTTTAAGCTAAGACCTTAATAATCAGGTTTTAAAATAAATTATTTGAGTGTTTCTTCGTTTTTCCCCACAGAAACAGGTCGCGTAGATAATGTAGAACTGAGGTCCCCACAGGCGGGGGCCTCACAGACTTACATCCGCTTCCTGACACGGTGCAAAAGGACTTTGGTGAAAGGTAAGATGGGTTGGAGAAATATATTAAATATCTATAGTGCGTGTTCAGAATGTTGTTGCTTTTGGTTAAAACGATGTTACACATCTCATAAAATAGTAAATGAACTTTAATGTTGCTTATTACTAGATAAAATATATGAGATACATTGCAACAAGATGATCTACAGAACGGTAAACAATACGGAATGATCATAAGTGTTGCCAAACGACAACAAAGAAATTAAGAGTTAAATTAGCTCTCTTCAGTTCAGGCAGCTACAGTACTCCCCCACCAGTGAACAGGGTGAACGTTACAGGAATCATCTAGATGGGTGAACTGCACGACCATAACGAGTTACATATTGACCAGGAGGTTCAGCAAATCTCACTCGAAGCTTTGAAAATTGTTCAGAAGTGCCCTGTAGTGAGTGATGTGGACCAGCTGACACAGTTGATGGTGAAGTGCTTGTGGTTGAAGCTTTATCAGCTGAAGTTGGTTTAGCAAGATCAGGATCAGCGAAGAAACGGGGTTTCAATCTATCAATAGATTGTTCGAGAAACTCCTTTGATCCTGATGTCAATATACTTTGCATATATCTTAATCACAGGGTATGGTTCTTCGTAAGGTAACTGTAATGTAGTGTGGACGGAATCTGTACGGACAAATACATGAGTGCATGTTGCAAGATCACGAAAAATGAAAGGTTTTTGCTTTGTATGGTGAGAAGGTAGACAGGACGTAGGTCAGCGAAAGTAGTACGAAGTTGTTGCACAAAACTGGATGGAGATGAAAGTTTTGAGTTACGTATAAAATCGTCAGGTAAACGTAAATTTTCTCCAAAGACCAATTCATCTGATGTAGCATTCAAATCTTCCTGAATTATGGTACGCAGTCCAAGGAGGACGGTGGGTAGGGACTGATACCGTCGTATCGCTATGGCACATAATGGTGGCTTTTAGCATCCGATGCCGTTAGCCTGAGGTTGGTAAGATGTTATGCGCTTGAAGCATAATAATTTGGAGAGTTCATAGAACAGTTCTGATTCAAACTGAGTACCTTATCAGTAACTATGTAAGACGGTGAACAAAATGTTGAAATCCAGCCACGATAAACTGCAGTGCTATTGTTTCGGCGCAAATGTCCATGAATGGTAAGGCTTCAGGTCTTCTGGTGAAACGATCTACTATAGTGACACAATGCCGATATCCTGAGGTTGCATGTAATGGTCCAATTATGTCAGGATGAAGTTCATCAAAGCGTTTGCTGACAAGAGGAAATGTCCCAATTTGACTGTGGATATGTCTGGAGACTTTACAATTATGGCACTCAATGCAGCCTTGAGACCTTGACGTAACGTCACGTCTCAAATTTGGCCAAGAGAATTTCTTTAAAATTAACTTGACAGAGCTTCGAATACCAGGATGAGAAGTTCTGTAGTAACGTTCAAAGATTTCTCTGAGAAACGCTGCAGGAATACAGGGTCGAGGGTGGTCAGTAGAAACTCCACAGGGGATCATGTACTCCGATCCTATGACTGGTAGTCTATCAAACTTCAAATTGTAATTGCTAAGATCACTGTCTTGAGCTGTTGCTATTGCTGCATAATCAATTGCTGGTGGTAAACATATCTCATCAATTTTTGATAAAGTATCTGCCACGATGTTGTCTTTACCTGATATATGTTGTATTGTAGTTATGTATTGGCTAATGAAGTCAAGATATTGTAGCTGACGAGGTGAAGCTTTATTCGACGATTGATTGAAAACAAAAATCAGGGGCTTATGGTCACAGTGAAAATAGTAAATTCACGACCTTCTAAATGGTATCGAAAATGTTTAACTGCAAAATACATAGCAAACAGCTCTCTATCGTATGTACTGTACCTCTTCTGTGTAGCAGTCAGTCACATTGAGAAAATTGCTAAGGTTTGTCAGTGATTATTGACATATTGTTGCAGAACTCCATCGATGGCGTTGTCAGAAGCATCGATCATGATTGCTAAATGATTATTCCTCAAAGGATGTGCCAATGTGGTTGATTCAGATAATTTCTCTTTACAGTATTCAAAGGCTTTTATTGAATCATCATCCCAGTCGATAGAGTTATTTTTGCTTTTCCTGATTGCAACTAGAAAGTCGTTTAATTTTGTTTGATGTTTAGCTGCATTTGGGAGAAAGTGCCGATAAAATAGTTCAGCGTCCCAAGGAATTTTCTCAGCTGCTTAGTTGTATTTGGTCTGCTGAAATCAAGAATGGCTTGAATGCATTCTGTGGTTGGACGTATGCCACTTGCAGAAACATAATGTCCTAAGAAATCAGCTTCAGATTTAGCGAAAATGCATTTTGAAATTTTCAGATTAAGTCCATTTTCCTGAAGGCGTCGAAGCATTTCTTTGAGATGAATAATATGCTCTTCCAAGTTGCGTGACGCTATCAAAATGTCATCAATATATACAAAACAGTAAGGGAAATTTCTAAATACTGAATCGAGAAACTTTTGAAAGGATTGAGCAGCATTTCTTAATACAAACGTTGTGATGAATCTTTACGAGATCTTCTCACTAATCCTCTTAGGGAATCTTTGGGCTAGCATCCGCGTTTAATTCACAGCTATCCCTCTCAAGAAGAAACCCTGATATGTAGAATTAGTTCGACTATATGAAGTCAGAGTTTTGTAATTGCATGAAGAAGGATCTGAGAAGCTATTACAGTCACCACGAAGGTGATATAGAATAAAGTTGATTTTCGCAGCTTATGATTAAGAGCGGTGTTTGCCAGTGTATTAAATTAGTGGATTGGGGATTTGTAGTTAACGGTAGATTAGGTTAAGTTAAATTAGTTACTTGCACTTGTTCGCTTAATGTTTATTGCTTTCTCCCTATCACTCCTAGGACATTCACTAAAGGTTAAACTGTTGTCGATTAGCGTGCTTGAGTAAAATAAATAATTGTTATAATGGAAGAGAGTGTTTGGTTCTGCTTTTACTCCTCCCACACTCTTAGGTAGGCAAGGCGGTGAAGGAGCAACTTCAGGGGTAAGTCACTCGCAAAGCCATCAGATGGAGCTTGAAAAGTCCGAAAGGTGTGCAGATAGCTGTTTTCTGGATATCGGATTCTTCAATTGGTATATGGCGATATGCTCATACGAGATCTTAAGTTGAGAATATTTAGCATCCAGCTAATTGATGGGTAAAGTCGTGAAGGTGTAGTATTGTATAGCGGTCAGAGGTCGTGTAATGGTATTTAAGGCTCGGTGGTCACCACATGGTCTCCAGCTGCCATCTTTCTTCTTGACCATATGCAAGGGACTTGTCCAAGGACTATTCGATGGTCGACAGATACCCTTTTCGAGCATGAATGTAAATTCTTGTTTTCAATTTTTAACATCTCTGGAGATAATCTACGCCTTTTAGCTGAAACTGGAGGACCTGTTATAATAATTGCATGAGTAATGTTGTGCTTAATCTCTATTTTATTAGAATTTTCAATTGGGATGTTTTTGAATTTCTCCAATAAAGCTAGAACTTCTGGTATTATAATGATGATGAATCTAAAGTTGTCAAAGAAAGAGGCTGGCACTCGGTTGTTTTCCCTAGGACATGCAAGAGAGTTACTGAGTCGTCTGCGTTTTAGATAAACAAGTAATCCAAAGTGATTTTTCTTTTGGTGCAAAAGATCGGAATGTGGTGATCGTCAAGCTCTAAATCGCCAAGGAGCTTTTTCAGTTTCGCTTCTTCGGAATCAGTCAAACGGCTTAATAAAGTAGATTTCAGAGCAATGCATAATATTTACCCTCAGTATAGGAGGATTGGATAAAATATCCTCAATAAATTCTAGAATATTTTCATTTAAGCTAATAAAACAATGTTATATTTTGTTTGGTCTTGCGTAATGCTCGCAACATCAAATTGCGCTTCCAGTTGAAAAAAAAACACAAATTTGGGCTTTTTTCGCCAAAACGGAGGCAGCTTAACTGCAACGTGATTCATTTGCGATGATTCTGCGGAAATGTTTTCATGATCTTGATTTTCACTAGTTTGATTCATGATCGCTTATTCGTAGAACGTTGTGAAATCTAAAGTAATGAAAATAACAAATGTGAGGCAATTTGTTGTATTGAAGCAAAATATGAAAAAGAATAAATATGAAATATGATTAATCACTCACTGGATGTAAAATTTAATTCAAAATAATTCCATTTGCTTATTTTTGAAACATCGTTTTGAACGTCCATTAAGTCACCACTTTGGTGAAAGGTAAGATGGGTTGGAGAAAGATATTAAGTATCTATAATGCGGGTTCAGAATGTTGTTACTTTTGGTTAAAACGATGTTCCACATCTCATAAAATAGTAAAGGAACTTTAATGTTGCTTGTTACTAGATAAAATATATGAGATACATTGTAACACAATGTTGTACAGAAAGGTAAACAATATGGAATAATCATAAGTATTGCCAAACGACAACAAAGAAATTAAGAGCTAAATTAGTTCTCTTCAGTTCATGCAGCCGCAGGACTTTTTGAAGGTGAACGAGCTATTTTGGTGCTAGTTTTATACCTTGAGAATAGTATTTGTGTATAATTTCTGGTCATGATGTCAGAGGAAGAGAGTGCAGCTACCGCCAGCATTGCACAGGTTTCTGTAAAATTACCGCCATTTTAGCGGGTGAATCCTGAGATTTGGTTCTGCCAAATGGAGAGCCAGTTTGTTTTAGCGGGAATAATGATAGAGATTACTAAATTTCACCACGGGGTTTCCACGTTACAGCCAGAAAAATTAGGAGTATAGTTTGAGCAACATTAAAACCCTCCAGCATTAAAGCCATGCACCGTTCTCCGAACCAGACTGCTCACAATATGCTGAATTGGAAGAACGGCGCTTACGTGACCTGATTTCCGGAATGCACCTCGGTGATCACAAGCCTTCACGTCTTTTGTTAGGTGAGGAGCAAGGAGGATTGTAGAATATAGGAGGAATTGCTGAAGTCCCTATTTATACAGCGTTTGCAGTCTCACGTGCAGCAAATTTTGGCTATCTCAAACGGCTTTGGCTATTTCCGTTCTTTCTTTTACGTTGAGGATCTCCTGATGAAAAGTCGCTTTGAAATGTAGGATCTCTAGGTGGTAAAACAATAGGTGAAATCTGGGAAAGAAAGTTGTCAAGATAAAGGCTGGGTTCTTCTGGAGAAATTGGTTCTATGGAAGGTGGTCTTGGGACAACCCAGCCAATCTCATCTTTTATATGAATATTACCCTGAACATTTGGCCTCATTTTGATGACAGCTTCAGCTACCTGTATATCGTCGTCATCGTCATATAACGAATTAGACTAAAAAATTAAAATAATATATTTTTTTTATAAAATACGAAATTAAAAAGTCGAATCATCGAAATCTTTTATATCGAGTATATATATAATCTTTTATATTCTCCGGAAGCGGGATATCTCCAAAAAGTGTTGAGCGTTTTTCAGTTGCTGTTTAGACTTACTGAGGTGCAAGAGGTGGATGAAAATATGCAAAAATAAAGTTCGTCGGAAGTGAGAAATTCCCCAAAAGGGCTAAGCACCTTTCAATTGCTCCAATTATACTATTTAAATGTCTCATGTGAAACATAGCTGCATCTATAGAAATATAAAAATGATCAAGAGTTGGAAATACTTGGATTCTTCTTCTATGCGCAACTTGCTTCCCATTTATTCTTTCAATTTGCTCACTTTCAGTTACTTCCGTGGTAGGTGGTACTGTATTTCATTGAATAATTTACCGCCTAACTCTATCTTCACTTTGCATACTTGTAGTTACTTCCTCTTTTTGATATATCGGATATCCAACAGATTTTGATAACAATATTAATTTGTGTCACAAACCCCTTTCAAATCTCACCAACATAAATTATTTAAGAAATACTGATTGAGATAACTCCGTTTAACGGGCTGTCTCGTGAAGGTTTCTTTCTCGTAACAAACTCTCAATTTAATAACTTAGATTTATAGCAATTTAGTACACGATTAATGATTATATATGTCTGTTTGGAATACATAGAGATAGATCAGGGTGGCCAACCCGGTGCCCGCGTGCCACAGTAAGGTACGGTAGAGTTGTGACAGTGGCACGAGAAGACTTATTGAAGAACTTGAAAATATAATTAAAAATAAAAATTTTCTTACAATTTTAATAAAATGCGGTTGTTTCACACACAAACATCAAAATTCATTTTAAACACACACCTTCATCTCTATTTTGACGGAAAAAACAGGTTGGTCATTATTAACTATCTACCAAAGTTCCCGAAGGCTGAACAATTAACAAGGAGCATTATTTATACGTTTTACGTCATTTGAAGGAATCCATTCGTCGTAAATGGCCTCAGTTCTAGCAGAGGGGCGACTGGTATCTTCTGCATTGACAACGCACCAGTACATCGATCCCAACTGATAAAATAGTTCTTCGCCAAAACTCACACTAATGGGCTTCCACACACCCATTATTCACCAGATTTAGCCCCGTGTGATTTTTATCTGCTCCCATTAAAGAAAAAATATTTACAGGGATGCTGTTTTGTGTCATCAGATAAAGTGAAAGCAGCATTGCAGGAGGCCTTATGGGTGGTTGCAAAAAACAGATTCCAGCTGCGCTTCCAGAAGTTAGACGAAAGCTGGCAGAAGTGTCTCATAGCCCAAGAGGACTACTCTGAAGGTGAATGTGCCTGAATGCTGGGTAATGTTTTTTACACCTTGTCTCCAAACTTTTGGATCATAATACGTATATATATATATATATTAGGTTGAGGGAAAAGAAATCCATTATTTTTGTATGAAAATCAAGACTTTACTTAACATGCTTCCGATTGTCCGATTTGGGTCAAATATACACCGTTTTGTTGTATAATTTGTTGCAATTTTAAAGGTGGCTTCATAATGCCTCTCTCATAGAAGTCTTGGCTCTTATTGGCGAAAACATCTAGTAATCGATTTTCACAATCTTCTCTTGATCAAAGTTTCTTATCACTCAGGAAATTTTGCAATGCGAAAAAAAGGTGGTAATCGCTTGGTGTCAGGTCCGGACTATATGGTGGATGCATTAAAACTTCCCAACCTAGCTTCCAGAGTTTCTAGCGAGTCACTACAGAAGTGTGTGGCCTGGCGTTGTCCTGATGGAACACAACACCACTTCTGTTGACCAATTCTGGCCATTTCTGGTGAATCGCTAGCTTCAAACGGTCCAGTTGTTGACAGTAGAAATCCGAATTTAGTGTTTGGCCATGCGGAGGCAACTCCTAATAAATGATTCCTTTCCAATCCCACCAAATACGCAGTAGAACCTTCCTGGCCGTTAGTCCTGGTTTGGCCACCGTTTGAGCTGCTTCACCGCACTTCGACCACGATCGTTTTCACACAATATTGTAGTATGTGACCCATTTCTCATCCCCAGTCACCATCCGTTTAAGAAACGGGTTGATTTCATTCCGTTTGGCCAAGACTTCGCAGATGGAAATTCGATCCATCATGTTTTTTGGTGTTAATTGGTATGGCCCCCAAACATGGAACTTCTTTTTAAATCCAACTTTGCGCAAATGGTTTAAAACTGTTTTATGGTCGATCTTTAGCTCCTGGTTGATGCTATGACTACTAACATGTCGGTCAACTTCGATTATTTCTGTGATTTTATCGACATTTTCGACGACGGACCTCCCTGTGCGAGGTGCATCTTTAACATCAAAAATGCCTGAATGGAATCTACGAAACCAAAATTGCACGTAATTAGCTGTTATAGTATCGGCACCATAAGCACCATTCGCAATTTCAGCCACCTGGCTTGCATTTTCGCTTTTATCAAAGAAAAACTGGGAAATGAACCGAATTTTCTCTTTGTCGACTTTCATTTTTAACACCCTGTGACTCACAACTGAATGAACCAAACAAAAAAAGCAAAAGATTTTTTTTAGTGTGAAATGTCATCTTGACAACGAGCATAAATTTGAAGTTGTTTGATCGAGATACTTCACGAGATATTCAACACTACAGTCATCTACCGAAAAAATAATGGATTTCTTTTTCCCCTAATATCAAGGAAGTTCCCAGAATATTTTTTTTATTTACCCACGTTTCTACACTTAGCACATTCATTGATGGATCCGTTGGCTGATACACTATCACAGGGATGGCGAACCAATGGCACGCATGCCATTGATGGCACGCGACACAATATTTTGGGCACTGCATCGATCAAAACGGTTTGCATTTTAATTCAAAGTAACAAAGCTCAATATGAAGTTTTACGAACAAACGCGAGTGATCGGTCGCAGTTTTCAGCGAGATTTTCTAAGTTCAAAGAATTCTCGGAAACGCTCAATTTTTTTGTGTACCCTGATGCGACTTTGTTTAATAAACTGAACTTGTCCCAATTCGATTGGCCGTGAATTGAAAAATTTGAAATGCATCTTTGACTGATTTTCAGTCTAGTTCAATATGGATTAAAAAATTTGTTGAGAAAAAGGAGAAAGTTGGAATTGATTGAAACAGAAATATTAACAACCAACAAGTAAAAATGCTAGTAATGAAATTTTGGAAACATGGAATTCGATTCCAGACACATTTAACAGTTTGAAGAATCTGGACCATGCTATTTCACAACCATATTTTATAATCTACCTACGTCTGCGAGTCATTATTTTCAAAGATGAAAAACACATTAAAGACTCGCTTAGAAACCGTTTGCAGATGACTCCAATTCAGCATGCGTTCTGCTAAAAGTAACATTTTACAATCCTAATGTAAGTTATTTTTCATCTATAATCTGCAGCACAGCGGAAATCAGACTAATGTTACTTTAATTTGAATTATACGTATAACTAAAACACTTACTACTATAAAGTACAAAATATAGTTTCTCGTATTAAATAAAAAAGTTTTGAGTTATAGAGTATTTAGTTTTATGATGTGATATTATGTTTTATGATTTTAGTATGAGAGTATTTATATATATATATAATTTTATTATTTTCCCAATAATCACAAGTCAAAATTATTTTTCGGCACATCTATACATCATTAAATGTTTCTTTAGAAAAAATGGCACGTTGATCTATAATAGGTTCGCCATTCCTGCACTATTACGTCAATTCACCACAACACTTACGACATGGTACTTTTTAAAGTTATAAAACTGTAGTTATATAAAACTGTATGCTTCTTACGACACGTTGTAAAAAAGTTTTAAGAAATATTAACCAAGAGAGATAATTGACCATACTTTCTTAAAAATTGCATTAAATTTTCCAAGATTCAACCCCAGGTCAAGTCGATAGATTTTCATTGGTGCAGAAAATTGACAATGTCCATGTCGTATGATTGTGTGGCATGTTGAAGATCCCTAGAGCGTCAGTTTGGCTTGAGTGCTCTCGGCAAAATTTAAAATTCCTATCCATTTCGCATCATCAGAGCTTAGGTGCTTCCCTTCTGGGGAGGAAACTAGGTGTCATAATTACATTACGGCAACTGGTATTTCTATCTGGTGCCGCAATTAATAAAAGTGATTCCAACTCCCGACGAATGTACTAGGTTTACAAAGGTGAATACCAATCCGCAGCCACATTGGAAATAAACAAAATATCTACTAAAAATAAAATTTTATAATTTTTTAAAAAATTAATGTTTATTTTTGATAATTTATATAGCAATGATTTGGAAAAGGTAAAATTCAAAGGAAATTTTTTAAAAATTATTTTTAAACGTGTTGTTTCTACGAATTGCAAATAAATGTAATTTTGGAATATATTTTACCTAGAGGCTGTCATGTCTGTTTTCAAAGGGCTCCTGGCAGTGGCGTAACGGAGAACATCAAGTCATACCAAAGTCATACTTTGGGCACCTCAAGGTGGATTTTACAAAGGGTAGGTATTTGGCGGCAGTCAGGCTTTGGGCCCCCTAGAACCCTGCCCCCCCGCAATGCGAGGGTGTACGTTACGCCACTGGCTCCTGGTACTCACCAATGTATCTTTTGAGATATCCATTATCCAATAGAAAGAAATCGCAAAAGGAGAACAGAACTATTGCAACGACAGCATTCTATGTAGAAATGGTTAATTCTTTTTAAAAAATCAAATTCATCGATTGAAATTAGTAGAATTAACGTAATAAAAGTATAGTAATAAAAAATAACGGTCATATATATAAATATTATAGGAAACACAGTATTAAACGATCAAAACCAAGGTCACCATATTATAATGTTATCGCCCAACTTAGCAAAAATGTAAAAGAATTTGGCGGATAGCGTAACAAAATCAAATTAGTACCACTTTTATTTGCAGAAAAGTTTTCTAACAACTTTGAAAAAAAAAGTTAAGCGATTATCGACCTTTGTGAAAAGAGAACATATCTAATAGGACCTCTACTGAAGTTTAAATATAAGAGGGGCTTCAAATGAAATATCAAGCCAGAATAAAAGAAATTCCATGAACGAGCTCCCGGGTTACTTCAAAAGACACTTTTCATTGTTTTAAAATTTCCAAAATGTTTAAATTTTGAGTAAAGGTATAAATGGATGATTTTTAATTATTTAGTGTTATTTGAATTGGAATATATAAATTAAATTGTGTTTGACGAATATTATTACAAGAAACAATTATTTAAACGTAATCTTTTGGCAAAAAAAAAGAAAGAAAAATGTCATATTTTCAAAATAATTCTTTTATGATAAACGCTTCCATAGTAATAATATTTTGCCTATATATAGCTAGAACTTCTAATATATACCGTGAAAACTAAAATTTTTGAAATATATGATTTAGAAGTCGATTTATTCCTGTTTTATTACATCGGACAGTCAAGAAATTTTTAACAAGAAACAACCTCTTTATTGTATAAATTAATCGTATCTGAAAATAATAAGAATTTTTTAAAAATCCTAGTTCAGACTCTATGGAGAAGTCTTAGTTATTTGTAGGGAAAATGTTATTATGACTGAAGAATTTCTCCTAAAAAGAGAATGTTTTGAAAATATGTCATTCTTACTTCATTTTTTGACGAAACATTGCATTTAAATAATTTCTTGTAAAAATATTCTTAAAACAATTTTATAAGTCTATTCTAATTCAACTGACACTAAATATAAAAAAAAAAAGATTCATGTATACACTTTTTAAAATCAAAGTTCTGAACGTAGTCAGTCGAGTATCGAGTCAAAGTATCGAAGGGGGAAAGGTTGAACCATTTCCTACTCATTTTAGGTTAAGGTTAAATTATTATTCCAGTGCTTCTTAAACTTTCAATATTAGCGACCCAATTTTCAATCATAATTTTCATCGCGCCCCCCTCATACAATGACAATGTATTGAATGCAATATTAATGTACTTTTACGCTAAAGTTGCAATACGACCTTATTTATATACCGTACAAATTAACAATAAAAGCATAAAATTTTGTATATGTTACTCTTTTATGTTTAAGTAATGAATGTTTTAAGTTATTTTTAAGTAATAGGATACGCATTGTTACTTTTTATAATTTAGAATGTATTTTGCTTTGCTTCCTTTCAGTAAATTAATAATTTTTTCAATTCCTACACACTATTAGCTCACACTCTCTCTATATTTATTTATTTATTTATCTTGGTGGAATTTTCAATCATTAATAAAATACATTTTAAAGCGCTCAATCGAAATTTTATATACGTGATTATTTTGAATGACAATACAATAATTTAATTATAGTTAATAAAAATTAATTGATTAAAACCAATTATTTAAAGAATTACAAATACACAGTCACGTTGGTGACTTAGCGACCCTTTTGGCGACTTGTGTCAAAACTTGAAAGTGTTTCTTTTTCTCACGTTTTAAAGCATTCAGTTGAACTGAAATTTTATATACACGATTGTTTTGGTTGACAATACGATACTTTAATGATAATTAATAAAAATTAATTACTACTTAATGTTGTGCTTATGTCCTATGTATATACATATTTATATTAATTGTAACTATTTAATAAAAAGTAGCTAAAATAAAATTTGACTTAAAATTTTTATTTTTATATTACTTGTTTAAATAATATTTTATCTTCAACTTTTCGTTATCTTCGCGTGCCCCACAGTTTGAGAAACGATGTATTATTTAAATATCTACACTGAGAGAAAATAACCTTTTTCAACAAGAGGAATTGTTTGCGAGATTTCCCGATGTATTCGGACACGGAACATGACAATTAACCTCTCCGTCTATCTGATTAAATGTATAATAATGATGTGGGCTGAAGACTGGCCGGAAGCCCTTCGCCCAAATGGTTTAATTCCGGCTCAATCGAAATAATGACGGTACTCTCCCGAACTCTTTGGCGATAATGACTGTCATCCCTGCCTAATGGACGGAAGGAGTTGGAGGAAAAAGAAATACAGCCACAAGAGTCTAGACTCCTGGAGTCCGCAGATATTACAACGAGTTCAACAACTGAGTGGCCATTTTTCGTGCCATAAATAAAAAGAATCTCTGAACTTTTAAAGACGTCCGGTGATCTTTAATCAACACTTCGTCTTTTTCTTTCAGATCGTGGGGGGAACAAAAGAGAGTTGGAGCGATTCACAAACAAATCTTTCGGGGTGGTATTCCAATTCTTTGTTTGTTCATGCGTCGTTAAATAGAAGCTGAATAACAATCTTCTGGTAATTTTAAATCATTTACGTTTTTTTTCGTTCAAAGTTTAAAGAAAAATAAACTGTTCCTTGAAATATTTTTTTTTGCATTGCGTATGGTACGATTTACACAATTTCTTTTTATAACTTGCTGATTTTTATAATTTTTTTAGATGAATCCTATGTGTGTGTATGTATGATGTAAAATAGATTTTATGCTCAAAATTTCTTAAAAAGCTAGCCATTTAATTTTTTAAGGGAAAAACTTGAAACTTATGAAGTGATTTTAAAATATATGAAATTGAGTACATATATGAAATTTGATTTACAAGTATGTCAAACTATGCATAAAAAAAGTTGGTATGTGTTTTGTGATAACATGGTTAGTATATGTACAATACTTCCTTTTATGAATGCTGATTGAAAATTCCTTAAAAAATTAAATTATTTTTTCAAGAAATAAGTATTATTTTGATTGGAAAATGCATACCAACTTTTATTCAATGAACTATTAGCATCAAGTGAAAAAAATTTCTAAGTATTAGGCACAAATGAAAAAAGCCTGAGCATTTTAAATGAAAACAAACTAGTTATTTTATCTTTCTGAGATAAGTCAGTTTAAGGTATCCGACTACGTTCGGAACCGTGATTTTAAAAAAGCGCATAAATGGATAATTTTCATGATATTTAGTGTCACTTAAATTAGAATACAAATATAAAATTGTTTTAAGGACATTTTGACAAGAAAATTATTTAAATACAATATTTCGGCAAAAAATTAACTTAGAATAATTTTTTTTCCAAATGTTCTCCTTTTGTGAAAAATGCTTCTATTTTAATAATATTTTGCCTGTATATAGCTCAGTCCTCTGTACATAGGCTCAACTAGAATTTTTGAAACATATAACTTAGAAGTGGGTTTATCCATATTTTACGACACAACAGAGGGGAGCAACTTTAAGAAAAAAACACCAATAATTATATTTAAATTGGTGGTAACTCTGAAAATAATGTGAATTTTTCAAAAATTCTCTAGTTGAGCCTCTGTAGAGAGGTCTGAGCTATATACAGGCAAAATATTATTATAATAGAAGCATTTTTCACAAAAGGAAAACATTTGGAAAAAAGATTATTCTAAGTTAATTTTTTGCCAAAATATTGTATTTAAATAAATTTTTTTGTCAAAATGTCCTTAAAACAATTTTATATTTGTATTCTAATTTAAGTGACACTAAATATCATGAAAATTATCCATTTATGCGCTTTTTTAAAATCACGGTTCCTAACGTAGTCGGATACCTTAAAGTTTTGATTTGCCATTGGGATGTGAATAAAAATGAACCTAAAAGTTATTAAAACTCTGCGTTTTTTAAACTTAGAGCTTTCAAACTTTGAGAGTTGTAGAAAATTATATAAAAAATAATTTAGGCTAAAACAAATTAGATTTGATTTTTTGACCGATTTTTGTCAATTGAATCATACTGTGTCCCCTTAAACAGAATATATACTAGCTGGATGGCCCGTTGTTGCACGGGTTTCTTCAAGTGTACAGCTTTATGCCTTGGAAGATTCCCCTTCGCTTTCTGTGTGTCAGCACTTCTGTGATTTCTATATTAATGTCATTAAAACACTCTTTTTCGAAGTTTACTTCCACATCTTTGTTCTGTCGGGCGGGTCTGCGTTCTTGCCACTTAGCTCGGCGTTGCAAGGGCTTTTCCGTGGGTACGATTTTATTCCCATGGAAATTTTCCCTTTCTCTCTGGACACCAGTACTTCTGTGTGTGTGTGTGTGTTACTGAGCGATGCGAGTGATTTCTACATGTATGTCATTTAAATCCTTATCCTAAATCCTCTTTTCAGAAATTTCTTCCACTTCTTCTCTTTCTCAGACTGATTTCTTTTCCCTCCGTTCAGCCAATCATTGTATGGGTTTTTTCAAGTATAAACCCCCCTTTTTTCAGCGAGGAATAATATCTTTTTTTTTTTTTTCAAATTTCTATTTACGATTAAAAATTTACAAAGCTAATCCAGTTTTGTTCTCAAAAAAGCAGACAATGTTCGAATTTATTATTAAATAAATAATTTAGTAATAAATAATAAAACGCAATATAACTTTAATTCTTAAAAGAGTTATTAATTTAAATCAATTTTCGTTAAATAATGAATCAAAAAATGTCTACCGTTAGCTAAGAAACGACTGCTTTATCTGAATGTTTGATTTTTCGATTAAATATATGTAACTGTGAAAAAAGAACTATGGAGGAGGGGGAGAGCCTAAAAATTTGTATACATTCCTGGTATTAAAAAAGATTTAAAAAGAAAAAGTACTATTAATCAAAACAGGGCATAATTTTCCTATATTTTAAGGTTTTTCAGTAAATTATTTCTCTAAAAGAAAACTATCAGTTGCGATGTATTATTAAAATCTAAGATAGCATTAATTATTTTATACATGAAACAATGAATACTTAAAATTCAAACTAATAAATTGGATTTGGAAAATTACTGGAAAAAATTCATTATTTACAATTATTTGTAAAAGAAAAAAACATTCAAAAACAAAACATCTTTATCTGACAGATAAATCTTTTATCTTCTTACGTGTGTGTGTACTCTCCGTAAGTTGTTTTTCCGCCCATGCGCTATAAGCGCCCTAACTCGTGTGTTCTGAGGTAGCTTTCCCATAATTAATTATTACTGGCATTTGGCGTTTTTCCAATTTTTTTCGTTGTATTTTTACGGCTCCCCAAGACGGAAAAAATACACACACACACATTTTCTTTAAAAATATTTTATGTATAAAGAAAGCAGATTTTTTTTTTAATTAAAAAGTTCCAAATTTTTTTTTGAAGCTTTACAATATTTTGTTTCAAATTAACTTGGCAGTGTTGGAAAAGTTTTAAAAAATGAACCTATCTGTGCTTGAAAAATAGTTTTATCTTTTTTTAGGAGTTTAAATTAGAAAAATTTAAAACATTGTAGAAATTGAGATTTTGAAAATATAGTTCAAGTTAATCACATGTTAAAAGCATTTATTTTTTAAACAAAATTATAACTAATACAGTTAATAGAACAGCGTCATGAAATTCCATTTTGGCTAAAAACTGATTTTCGACGCCAATTTTTGTCATTGTTGTAATATATATATATATATGTATGTATGTATATAACGTATATATGTAATAATTCTTTTAACCTTAATAATCACTGATGAACCTGTAATTCTAAGCCACGGTCAACTGACTGGGATGTCTCCTGAGCTGGCACCACCTCTCCAATCTTCCACAATAAGCCAACAGGAGGAGCCTCGACAGATTTAACATGTATCAGCCCCTTTATATATAATGGGTCTTCCGGGGCACTAGGTTTCGAGCCACGACAACATCAGCCAAGAATTCACGACCCTGACGGGGCTGCGGTAGCCCAGTGGTCAAGGTATCGGATCATAGCAGGCATGTCATGAGTTTGAGCCCAGTACCACTAAAGACCCGCCGTGTAGGGCGGCGATGCACGTTAAATCTGTCCAGAGCTGAAACGTCATCCGGTAGAGTGGTGTGGTGTGGTAGACAGGAGAGGGGGTGCCAGCTCAGGTGTCGTCCACGTCACTTAACCATGGTTCAAAATTACGTGGTCCGTCGCCAAAAGCCCTCGTGTAGATGAACAGTGCGACGTTAATATTCACTCACGACCCTGACCGAATTAATTCCCGAAATTAACCTCTTTTATCTAAAATTTTCTGTCTTGAGGAAAGAAAACTCTCTCTAATTAAACAGCATGTGACCAAACCAGATTCTGCGAAATGTTTTCAAAAAAAGTAATTTAAAACCACATTTTAGTTAACTTCCTTCCAATATGACGTAGCATGTTGACAAGTTTTTCCTTCCTTTTTAATGATCTGTTGAAATCCTGAGTATTTCACGAAAAAAAAAGGAGAGAGAGAGAGAGATCCCCGTTGAGTTCTTATGCCACTGAGAAATGCTAACTAGAAAGTTATAGAAGAAAGCTTCTCCATGTGTGTATAGATTAAAAAAAAAGTAAAGAAAGAAAGAAATCCTGTGCCAATTATTTTTTTGAAAATCTGCATTCCGATTTTTTTTTAACGATCATTTATTTTCACGAAATATATTTGAGCTTATTAACATTAAAATATTTATATTATATAATACAGCTTATAATTACAATCACATAAATAATCTATCTAATGCATTAACCCCTCCCAGACGTAAAGCTTATTGAGCAAATTAAGTCCATTCTGGTATTAAAAAGGAGCATTCTCAGCATATTTCATTTGTTTTTTGTCGAGAGAAGAGGATATCCCTGAGCTTTTACCTTTCACGCTCCCAAATTTCGTGCAGCCGCGGCATCCCAGTGTTCAAGGTAACGAACTCGCGGCTGGTGTGCCATGAGTTCGATCCAAGTACCGCTGAAGACCCATCGTGCAAAGGGAACCGATGCACGTGAAACAAGTCAATGCTCAAACATCCTTCCCTTGGTGTGTTATGGAGGTTCGGAGAGAGGTGGATGCCAGTTCAG
>BMAV01005857.1:136424-153359 GCA_019973955.1 Trichonephila inaurata madagascariensis | reverse complement strand
TAATTTCTCCATGACGAGTATACTCGTCAATACACAAAATCCTATAACTTCTTCATGATGAGTATACTCGTCAATCACAGTTAATTGGTTAAGAGTTGTTAAGTGTTTGCTTCGGGGTTAGAGTTCAAAAGGCCTTTAAAAGAATAATCGAAGCAAATCTAGTAACATTTTTCTTCTTGTTTCCGTCAAAATGACAGTCTGCCCAGTTTTGACTTCTATTTTTGGCTCTTGCGATATTTCTGAGTTAGAGAGTTCATCACTAATGCACCAAATATAGAGCATTGTTATACCCAGAAAACTTTTTATTTCCTATTTTGCATAACTGATGGCAGTACCGTATTATTTACAATGTATTAGAAGAAAATTGGTTTATTTACAATTAGTTTACTTTATTAGTTACCCTTTTTTAATACAATAAAAAATAGGCACTTGTATTAACTTTTTCTTGAAAATTATGCCGTCATTAAGGGGCTAAATCTATATACTTATAAGACCCAAAAAATTGCCAAGACCAATATACTTTTATGCGACAAACTATCACAAACGCAGTTTGTCGCATAAAAGCATATTGGTCTTGGCAATTTTTTTTTCATTTTAGGAATAATTCGGACTACTTAAAATATACCCCATTTTTATTTTTAGAATTAAAAAAAAGAAATAAGCAAATAGAATTTTATTTTACTTTAAGAAAAATATATGAAACAGAGTTGTTTTGTCCGAAAAATTTAACTATCTTATACTTCTATTTGATATAACAGTATATTTACGTTTTGTTCAACAGGGTTGTTGTGTTTTTTTCAATTTTCCTTTCGAATTTTTAATAAAAAACTCAAGCTGACTAAGCTAATGCTCAATTTTGCTTCAGCAGGTAGACCAAGCTAAGAAAATCAGGTATATGTTGCATGTGCTTTGGTTAAGCAACAATACATTTTTCCTCATAAAAAATTGGAAAATAATATAAAACAAACTTTTATACCCGAGTGTGTGTTTACTTTTGATTACAAAAGCACCCAATGTTTTGTTGAGCTTACTAACATACAATGATAAGAAATCTCTGAAGAGTTTTTAATTGAATATTATTCACAAAAAATATATAGGATTGATATTTTTTCTAATGAAGATTCATGTATACTCGTAAAATATTTTCATGGTCCGTTAATGTCAATCTCTTTTCCCCTTTTCTAACAGGACTTTTTCATTAACTCTCTTTTATAAAACAAGTAATATAAAAAAAAATCAAGACTGTTCCTATTTAGGTCAACAAAGAAAATTTTTATTTTAGTTACTTTTTATTAAATAATTACAATTAATCTAAATATGTATATTCATATGACAGAATCACAAGATTAAGTGGCAAAATAGAAAGTGATTTTCTATTCTATATATGGTGTTGAACTATTATTTTTGTTTGTTACTATTTATTCATTTATAAATCACATTCTTAGAAATTAGACCTTTCTTTTGGTGTTTAATTATTATTTTTGTTCGTTACTATTTATTCCTTAATGTATCCGACTACGTTCGGAACTTGATTTTAAAAAAGCGTATAAATGGATAATTTTCGTGATATTTAGTGTCATTTAGTTCAGAATACATGTATAAAATTGTTTTAATACACATTTTGACAAAAAAAAAAACAACTTATTTAAATACAATATTTCGGCAAAAAATTAACTGTAATTTTTGAAAAATTCACATTATTTTCAGAGTTACAACTAATTGAAATAATTATCGGTGTTTTTTTTCCTTAAAATTTCTCCCCTCTATTGTCGTAAAACATGGATAAACCCACTTCTAAGTTATATATTTCATAAATTCTAGTTGAGCCTCTGTACAGAGGTCTGAGCTTTATACAGGCAAAATATTGTTATAATAGAAGCATTTTTCACAAAAGAAGAATATTTTGAAAATGGGTCATTCTATGTTCATTTTTTGTCAAAATATTGTACTTAAATACTTTTTTATTGTAATACTGTTCTTAAAACAAGTTTATATACATTTTCTAATCTAAGTGACACTAAATACCATAAATAGTATCCATTTATACGCTTTTGTAAAATCACGGTTCCGAACGTTGTCGGATACCTTAATTAAACTGAATTAATATTTGAAAAAACTGTATTAACATCAAGTGTCATCCACTACAAGTTTAAAAAATGCATTTAAACGAGTGGATAATAAGAAGTGTTTTAATAACGATTGAAAATTTGTACAAGATATATATATGGAGAGTGAACTAATAGTAGAAATTGAATAAATGCATCTTTGAGATGAGACTCACAAGGAATATCCGTAACGGTTTCGAAATAAAAACAGCTGAGTATTATTAAGAGTAATTATATCTTTGATAGGTTAGGAGAAAGATAAGTAAGTATATGTTCTCCGTATAATCATGGGAATAATAATACTTAAAATAACCGTTTGCTCTTGAATGTCATGCTGAAAATGACAACACTAATTTACTCTCAAACACGCTATAAAGGATAACATTAAATAACCGTAAAACACTATGGGGAATTTGAGATCTCTGTTAACTCATCAGTACAGTTCGTAGTTACAAGACACGCGCAAATTTTTTATCTTTGTCGTATTCCGTACATAAATACACTTATTTTTTTGTTCAAATAGATTAGGAAAACATTCAGGATAGTGTCAATTAATGTGGATTTATTAATATGGTGCGTGGAACCAGTAATTAGTCTCCGTTCTATATGTAAATTTTTTTTAGTACAATTCAAGCAAACAGAAAGGAAATATGAACGACCTTTAACATTAGATTGGGAAATTCTATTTGATGAAGAACTACACATTTTTGTCTTTTATATTTGAACAAAAAACAATTATTGTATGACCATTTCAAACAGAAAAGCTAAGGGCTGTGGAAAAGAAAAACACAAAAAACATATTTTACAGCTCGTTGTAAATTGTTTTAAGTACTACCCTTTAAAATATTATATTTAAATGTTAAATCTTATTATGATAATTCGTAAAATAAATCTAAAACATTAAAATCTACCGCTGTATATAAATTATTTATAAAATACCATCGTAATGAAGATGGCTTAATCTCTATTCTTTTTTCAAAATATATCTTTGAAAAATATTTTTGGTTACGATTATTATTGACATTCTCTAACTTTCATCTAACTTAAACATTCTTTTATATCTTCAGATATTTTAAAAAAATGAAATTTAACTACAAAATTTTTCTGAAATTATATACTTTTTACGTTATACTTCTCGATTCTTTAGCCAGCTACTATGGGGAAATTATGGTCAGCATACCAGTTACAGCTGGACTAAAGGTTTTACCTGATCTACCGTCGATTTCGAAACAATTATGTAAAAAATTTTAGTTTGAATATTTTAAAAAAGCTCATTCATAAGCATGTTCTAATTTTTATACATTGAAAAATTTCAATATAATTCTGAATATTGTGTGTGTGTGTTTTGCGCATGCAAAAATATAATTGAGATAATTTATAAAGAAGTTAATTCAAAAACTTGAATATTTCTAAGAAAATGCAACTTACACTAAAATTTTTAAATGAACTCATGAAATCAAATTATTTGTTGTTTTTGTTGTTGTGTATGACAAAGCGCAAAGGTGGTAAAAAAAAATATAAAAATATAGTCAAATATTGCGAAAGGTGTGAATCACTGCCGTAGCACGATCCGAGTACAGAATGTTCATGCTGCAGTCATTGACTATTTTAAGGTATCCGACTACGTTCGGAACCGTGATTTTAAAAAAGCGCATAAATGGATCATTTTCATGATATTTAGTGTCACTTAGATTAGAATACATGTATAAAATTGTTTTAAGGACATTTTGACAAAAGAAATTATTTAAATACAATATTTCGGCAAAAAATTAACTTAGAATAACCTTTTTTTCCAAATCTCCTTTTGTGAAAAATGCCTCTATAATAATAATATTTTGCCTGTCTATAGCTCAGACCTCTGTACAGAGGCTCAACTGTGATGTTTGAAAATTTCACTTTATTTTCAGAGTTACAACCAATGGGCTTGATTCATGAAGTCACATGATAAAAACAAACACGTGTTTTCCATTGAATTCAAAACAAACATTAAACTAATTGTACTTGTTCTATTTGTAAAACTCAGATAAAATTTCAAATTTCATAATTGGGTAAAGATGTTTAAATGTTAAGGAAAAAAATTTCTTCAAAAAGATTTTTTTAAATTAAAAAAAAAGTCGTATTTTATGCTTATACTTTTAAATAAAATGCATTTTGTATACATATGTACTTTTTAAGAGAAAGTTTCTGCAAAGAGCAAAACTTGGCAACACCGGAGCACGAACTGATTAGTTGGAAACACAAGATAGTTTTTATCGTGTGACTATGACGTCACATGAGTTTTTGAATTGATTGGCTAGAATCACGTGGCTTTCACTATCATGTGACTATGACGTCACATGAATTAACCTCATTGAAATAATTATCGGCGTTTTTTTTCTTAAAATTTCTCCCCTCTGTTGTCGTAAGACATGGATAAACCCACTTCTAAGTTATGTATTTCAAAATTTCTAATTGAGCTTCTGTACAGAGGTCTGAGCTATGTATAGGCAAAATATTATTATAATAGAAACATTTTTCACAAAAGGAGAATATTTTGAAAATGGGTCATTTTATGTTCATTTTTTGTCAAAATATTGTACTTAAATAATCTGTTATTCTAATAATATTCTTAAAACAATTTTACATACGTTTTCTAATCTAAGTGACACTAAGTATCATAAATATTATTCATTTATACGCTTTTGCAAAATAACGGTTCCAAACGTAGTCGGATACCTTAAAAAGGGCACGAACAATGGAAGGACAGCTAAAAAGGTGTTTGGGATCCAGTGGCGTGCCTGGGCAGCGCCTGCATTACACATATGATCTGGAACCAACTGGCAGAATCTTCATGCCCTTAAAATGCTTTGTCCTTAATCTAGTTATTGTTATAATTTCTCTTGGCTATAATTTAACTCTGGCAGTGAGAATTTTTTTTCTTGGGTTCGAGCAGAGCTTTTGTTTTGAGCTGTGCGTTGGCATCAAAGACCGTAGTAGATGAAGTTACAGGCTCAAGTGTTCTGGCTTCATTGACAAGGGAATCGGCCACCTCGTTTTCTTTTTTGAATTATTTAAATAGGCTCATTTGCCTTGTAGTTAAAAAAAATGAAAGAAAAAACAATAAATACAGTGAGGCGCACCACTCTTTATTCATCGGATTTGTATTCAAGAATTTTCTAAAGGAATATATTTTTAGTCATTATTTCATTTTCCTTTTTTTTTTTCTTTTTTTTTTACCTGTACAAAAAAAAATCTGTTTTTATTCGATGTTAAATAAAAATAGAAAAAAGGCTTTAAAAAGGTCGAATTTTTCTGAAATGTTCTGTCGTGACTTCAGATTACACGAACATGTGTGAAGGAGTTTCTCTCTCTTTTTGTGTGATTGCGCCTTTCTAATCCTCAAGTATACCGACTAAAAGATATTAAGAGACTTAATTTGAATCTAGACAATGAATGTATTATATCATCGCGTCTAAAAAACTCTCAAGGCACTTAACAACTTTCGAGAATAAGGTTCAATAGTCTGTTCTGTGAAAGGTAAGGACATACAACCTTCTTACAGAGTAATTATTGTTACTGTAACGAAGTTTAGCGAATTTTGACCCTTAGACTTTCAATACAGCTCATTGTATAAATGCTTGTGTTGAAGTACCTTATATATCGTATTAGTAAAATATAAAATAAAACTTTCCTAAGAAGGGCTGATCTAAGGGCTGTGAAACGAACAGGTCAATATTATGGAAGATTATGCCCTATTCATAACTAGTGATTTAAAAAAAAATATACTTTTCTTATGTAATTTAAAAGAATATAAATAATTGAGTATATTCTATGTAATTCTAAAACGTACATGAAGAAATATCCAAAAAATTATTATAATTATTATTTATTCTAGAATTAATCCCTCTTCATGACATGAGAAAAGTATATAGTCTTGGTTTATATACTATCCTTCTTGCTAAGAAAAACGAGAAAAAAAAAAAAAACTTTTTCAAAATTCTGACTGCACTATTCAACGGAATAAGCATTTAGCTTTGGAGAGAGAGAGTATACTTTAACGTATATATTGATTATACATGACATCCTAAGCCTTCAACATGAACCTAGGGTAACTTTAAGCTATTTATATTTTATGCCACTAAAAACTAAAAACTTTGTTGTACATATAAATACTGCATTAATAGTGAGTTTTTACTGCATATACGTAATAATCTCAATAATCCAAATCGCAGAAATGATCTGAATAGTCAACTTATAGAGTAGTAGTTGACTCAAGTATATCCTGTAAAATTTTCCAATACCTTTTTCTGCCAATAAAAGTAAAATAATCAAGGTAGCAATAATGCTTTGTAGATAGGATTCAATAACAGAGAAGAACAAAAACAAGAAAATGCGCATGAAAACTAAAATAATTTTTTTTTTACTTTACAGAATTAAAAATACTTAAGTTAGAAAGGCATTCATCATGATTTAATATGTTTGTTGCCTTTCATATGCTGCCCCTGGGGACTCCCCACTAAGCTACACCCTTTTATACATCACAAATATAATATTTTGCATTTTCTTATTATTACGATACATACATCTATATATAAAAAAAGAGAAAAGCGATGAAATCTCCAGAATACTACATCTACATCTGCATACTTGAAATTTTATAGGCATGTTTCTTTTGCTTCATTTTTTTGATCCGTTAAAAACGAATTTCGTATAAATTGACTTCATGGGGGGGAGGATTGCCGGAACGTAATAAATAAAAAAAAATTCTGTTTTTAAACCATTAAACCAATTGACTGAAAATTTGGCAAGAATGTATCTTTTGTTTAGTAGAGATCCGTCAAGAACTAAGGGAAACCGACTCCCAAAGAGAGAGGTGCAGAATTTACGCTAGTATTACAGATAAAAAAATTTCCCATTTTAAACTATTAGACCGACAGACCTAAAATATAACAATAACGTTTCTTTTATTGAACACAGATTCACGAAGAATGGGCTTTGCACAAACCAACTGCCAATGGAGGGAGAGGTTGCTAGAAAAACGATGGCACACATTCTAGATAAAAAAAATCCCGTTTTTGAAGTATTAGACCTACAGACGAAATTTTACAAGCATGTTACTTTTATTCAGAACAGATACACTAAAAATGTTTTTTTCCGGAAATGGATTTCGATGGAGGGGGAGGGGAAGCCTAAAAGGTGAACATACTTTCACTTTAGAAATTAAAATCCTATCCTTGTTTAAATCAGCAGGCAAAAACTATATGTCTTTCTGCAGAATCAAAAGCTTAATGCTATATAGGACTTAGATACCAATAACTTAAAAGCAATAACTAGTCATGCAACATTATGAAAAATGCCCCCTGCAAAGCGACCGAGACTAGTTTTGTCACAATGTAGATATGAATTGATTGCTTATGAACGACGGATTTCAAAATTACTCAAGAGTTATGGTGAAGGACTTTTTATTTTTAAACCACGGTCAAGTGACGAGGGTATAAACTGGCACCCTATTCTCCAAACTTCCATGCATGCGAACGTAAGGACTTTTATATAATTTTGGTAAATTTATTGTTCATCAGTTTCTAGACACAGCGGATCTTTATTAGTCGACAGATATAGTATCGGTCACGAATTTGTGACCTTGACCACTCGAATACCGCTGTCACATTACAGTTAGGAAAGAGCTTCATTTGTTTATAAATAAGCGATAAAATAATGAAATTAGTTAAAAATTTATGCTTTCGCTTAAACATCAGCCAAATATAATGTTATACGCTTTTTTTAGAAATGTTTCTCTTGTCCTTCTATATAACAATACATAAGGAATCAATAATACTCATGGAAAAGAAGCATGAATTTTTTTTAATCAAATAAATTTGTACTTTTTTTTAATTTAGTATATTTATTTTTATGGGATCTTGAAATAAACATTTTATGTTTTTCATGAAACAAATGCTACATGAAATTGAATTAGCAGTTCATCAAATAGGTTTTACAATCAACTGCCATCAATCTTTTATTAAAAAAAAATTCCCGTCCTAAGCATCAAATCTTCTTTTAAAGGCCTTTTACCCTTAAAAATGGCAGCGATTGTTATGTAACTTGAAAAATCTTAATGACAACAATTGACCTTATTCACTAACGGACGAAACTCATTCAAACACCGCAACAGCAGGGAACACTTAAATTCTTTCGGTCGCCAGTAAGATTGGCAGGAAGCGATTTATTTTCAAGAATACATAACGGGTTTTTCGCAGCAGACAGGGGCGTTGTCTTCTTTGGGGTCTGGGGATCCGTTTCACTTCAAAAAACGAATCACTACGAAGAGAGTGGCGAAAAAGAAGCAAAGGGGAAAAAAAAGAATATTTGCTCGAAAGAAAGTAACATTAAAAAGAACGGCCGGGCGTTCACGAGCAATCCCGTCTGGTGCAGTGCACTGACCGGCGATAACGAGCCCCAGAAGAAGCTCTCACTTTGCCTCGAGGCAAAAAATCCACCTTCCTCCCAAAAGGAAAGATTCCTCTGGCCTCACTCTAAACGCGTCTTCATTGGAATAACTACACACTTCATTTTATGCTGCACTGACACACACAGGTAAGCGCCTTCTTCCACTATTTTAAAATATTTACAATTTGAGCAAACGATTTCAAAGGCGATGTGGATATCGTCTGTTGAAAATGATGCAACGTAAAGTGAAATGAGTATTGGTCTTCGGAATTTCTTCCTCTCTGCGGAAAGAATTCTTTTTTATTGTTTTTTAAGTTCCGACACTTTTTTTTATATTTGCGTATAGGAAGAGAAAAACTGGTTTCTAATGAAAAAAAAATAAACTTGCTCTTCAAACAGAATTATTTTTTCTCCGCTGCATTAAAATTGTATTTTCTTTAATGAAAACTAATGATTTTTCTAAAAAAAAAATGAATTTTCATTTGATGGCCTAATCTATGCATCTATCAGTCAAGAATGTTTTGGAGGAAAAACAACTCTATCTCATTTCAGGATAAAGTAATTTATCCTTCTCGTTTTTCAAAAGAAGGGTACAAATATGTAATGTTAAATAAATAAAATAATTATCGTACTAATGAGCAAAGTAATAATCATACTAAGTAACATAAAAAAATTGATTTAAAGTGATTTTTTGATTTATCATTTTGAAAAAGAAATTTTGATAGATATCATATTGTTGCAAAGTTTTACTTTAATATATATTTGTGTTTATAAAACAAAAACACTTTGATTTAAAATGTAATTTTTGGTATAGAAACCCATATGTACTTCAACTTTCTTTTTTTATTTATGTATATTATATATTTTAAATATTCTGCTTTTATAAAACAACGTACGACTATATTACAAGTAAACTTTTAGTTTACTTATAATACAGTTTGATAAAATACTCTGAATACTTCTTATATATTTCCCCAAACTACAATTCTCAAATGGTTTATTTCATCATCATTGTAATTTTTGTGTTAATTTTTTAATAAATTAAAAAATTAAATGCAAACAACAAAAAAAGATTCCCTTTAAGTTCTCACTTTTCAGTTTTATTAATTAATGTAAATATTTTCAAAACCAGTTGGAAATAATCGAATATTAAACTCAGGAAAAAAAAATTAAATGTGTAAAATTTCTTAAAAAACCACATCTATTTTCTGTAACTTTTTATGACGCGGTTATAGTTTGCAGCAGACTATAAAACTAATAACTTTCGATTCGGCTTACCTCTTTCTTTATCGATAGAATTAGTATGAAATTATTGCAGTCATTTGCAAATTTCAGAGTAATTGAAAAATCACAATATTTAACTCTGTAAAATGACTCACAAAGAAAAATTCAAGTAAAAAAAGCATTATATTCACTTAGGAAATTTTATTATTTACTTTAGAATATTTAGTTTAAATATGCGATATTTTAAAATAGAATCTCACAGAATCATTACGTACTGTTTTAATATTTATAAAGTTATTTTTTTTTTCTCTATTGATGCCACGATTGTTTCATTCATCAAATATTAAAATAAGTAATATACACTTTCATTCATTGAGGAATGTACACAGACTGCTAATCAAATTGACCGGAAATAAGTTTTTAGGAAAGTGAGAAAATTTGAAGAATTAGAGAAAATTGAAAGAGAGAAAAAGAAAAAATCGCCTTTAAAAATTTTTGAACCATCTTAATTTTTTTATCAAAGATTAAATAGCTTCGTAATCATTATTTGTGTAGGAAAAAACTTAAATGATATAATTTCGCTGTCTTTTCTTCCTTATGAATATTGGTAAATTAAAAAAAGGATTATAACCTCAAGTTTTCCCTCTTCAATTAACTATAATTTTCTATAACACACACACTTCAATACATCTTTTCTTTCTAATTTCTATATACAGATAATTGCGTAATTTTAAGATTTGTTGTTTATTATCAGGAGAATAAACAGAGAATTTTTGGAATATCTTAATTCTCACGAGCATAACAATAAGCAAATAATATAATGCTCAGCATATCACTTCGTTTCCCTAACGATATAATGAAATATACTTATATATATATATATTTTACCAAACACACACTACAATTAAAACACAATTCAAATAATTAGCAATAAAGAGGGTTAATGTTTCAGCTGCCAAAAGATCAGCCCACCTATTTTTTTTTTTCAATTTTGCTTATTTTGTAATTCATGCCTGATTTTACCTATAGTGAACCTAATTTTAAGAGTATAATATGCCGAAGAAGAATTTCTCTTCAATGTTTTGTTTAATAGAAGTATTTATCTTTAAATAATATAGCCTTTATGGCAAAAATTATTTGTTAAACTTTGCATGGAGCATTTATGTTGTTGTGTGCGAAGGTGCCGACTTAGATGCCAGCTTCGAATCGTGACTTTTAATATAATTTTAACGTTGAGATATTTAGAAATTATATTGAGTATTTCTTAGTAAATTCTCTCTAAAAACTTAAATGTGATAAAACCGCTTATAATAGTTAAGCAAATTAATCTCTAATTACTATTTTTTATATAGCACATGCGTAAATATATATAGTATATTTATAATTAATACTATTTTTAATTAATATTATAAGTGGTATATTTTTCAATTCAATGAGAAAACTTTTTAATTTAACATTTTTCATAGTTAACATTCTAAAGTAAGAGATTAAGAATAAAAATCGATATTTATGAGGAATTTTATTTTACAACGAGAATTTCACACACAAATAAACTGGATCTTATAACTATTAAATAACTATGCATAAGAGTATGTCTTAAATTCTAAGTCATCACACTTGAATTGGAGATGTTGAATTGTTCCGCGTTTCCAAAAAAGTTCTTCAAAAATATTTGAATGAAAAAGAATACTTCTAATTTTTATTAATTATATCTTAATTATATTAAGAGTCATAATTAATTATATCTTTAAAAAATAAATTTTTACTCCATAATCACACTTTTAGTGGCATTGAAAGTGTTGTTAAGGTATAAATTCTATTAATATCTCTGATTTTTGTAACAATTATATTGGAAAAAAAGCAGTCAATTTTTTAACAAAAATATTACTTTGAAAAAATTTTGAAATTTACATAAAAATTTGTTTAAGTACTCTATTATAAATGTATTAAAAGTTTTAAAATATTTGAAGATATTTTTCTACCTTTAGGTTCATTAAAATTCATTAATTTTATATAAGGTAGTTTTATAAAAGATGATTCGTGAGTAACAGCCATTCATATATCAGAAATTTTAGAAATTTTTTTTAGCAGTACAACAATAAGTAATTGGTGTGAATATATAATACTTTATTTTCAGTAACGTCTCTTTCTTTAGAGTTCCAAGTGTTTTCGCAACCACGGCATCCACGTTATTACAATTGCGGCATTAATTAAATATCAATAGCTTTCCCACCGTAATGTGCGAGCCCAGTACCACTAAAGACCCGCCGTGTAGGGCAGCGATGCACGTTAAATCTGTCGAGAGTTGAAACGTCCTCCCGTTGGTGTGGTGTGGTAGTTAGGAGAGGGGGGTGCCAGCTCAGGTGTCGTCCACGTCACTTGACCATGGTTCAAAATTACGTGGTCCGTCGCCAAAAAGCCCTCGTGTAGCTGAACAGTGCGACGTTAATATTCACTCACTCCCACCGTAATGTGTAAATTTGATTCAACTTACATTTACGTCACTCTCCGAAGGAGCACTAGTGGCCGAAGTAGTCTAATGATTATGGTCGCGAACTCTTGGCGAGCGTGTCATGAGTTCGAGCCTTGTACCCAAGAAGACACATGCTTGCAGAGGGGTCCATGTTCGTTAAATATGTCGGGGCTCAAACGTCCTCCCGTTGGTGTGATGTAGAAGTTATGAAAGGGGATGCTAGATCAGGTGTTGTCCTCGTCACTTGACCATGGTTCAAAATTACGAGGTACGTCAACAAAAGCCCTCGAATAGTTGAATAATTCTACGTTAATATTTACTCACACACTCACGGCACTGAAAACCCGCCATGCAGAGGGTTAATGCATGTAAAATCTGTCGGCGGTCAAAGTCCTTCCAATGGAGTGGTGTGGTAGTATAGAGAGGGGATGCCAGATCAGGTATCGTTCTAGACACTTGACCGATGTCCATTACAAATAACCCTCGTTCTGCTTTATAGTGCGACTCTAACAAAAACTCTCATTCACTGAAGCAATGCTAAGACTAATGGCAACTGGCCTCAAAATTTCAAACTACGGTCAAGTGAAAAGGCCGACACCTAAGCCGGCACTACTGTCTTAACTTTCACACTACTACGACATAAGGACTGTGAACCACGACGAAATTAACATGCGTCAGCCCCTCTATGCGTTGGGTCTTCATTGGAACTATTACTCGAACCCTCAACTCGACAACACTGGTCACGACTTCGCGACTATGAACACTCGGCTACCTCGGTCACCGTAATGTGTAGGTTTATAAGCCTATATTAATGTGTTGTAATGTACAACATTCATCCTGTTCTTCAAGATGGTTTTATGTAGTCAACACTTGAATCCGCGGCTAGTCTAGAACATCGCATGCAAAGAAACGACATTAAGCACCGAGTTACTACTTCCATGTTGTAAATAATATTGAAAACAAAAATGCTGATCACACATTTTTGAAATATTAATCACAAATTACTAATCCCCACACACAAAAAAAATACAAATTCAGTTAAGGTAAAGTTCAAGAAAAATAAAAGTGTTTATATATATAAGTGTATTTTTCTTAGTAATTAATGAGTTTTTTAACATAAATCAAAAAATTTAAGTATTTTAAAGCTTTTTAATGCGCGAGTTACTTTACGGAAAATTATGTGTACGTATAACTCGCGGAAAAAGAATTACTGACTGCAATGTAAAACTTCCTCGTAAGAAGTGAAAATGGGAAAGTTTTTCCGAGGAAATATGAAGATTCCTCGTAAAAAAACCTTTTGACTCGATTTTTTTTCAAGTAGTTTAAAAATACGAGACTAAATTATAAACCGTATTTTAACGGAGATTTTAACTAGGAAGGATTATGCAGCAAGAACAGTAAAAAAAATGAACTAATAAAATTCATTATAAAAAAATAAAGAGAGATTCGAAACTTGAAAAATAATCAAAACAACGGAGGGGGAAAGGGCATCACAAAATTCGTAAGATTATAATTTTATTTCTTTGCATAAAGATACATGCACGTATAATTATTGAAATTACAATAAGTTATTAAGGTTTACATCTTAAAAAAAGATTTATTTTCGTTGTTTATATATAATATTAAAAGATAACACATGTTATTCCTTATCAATTTTTGACAGTGAGCATGAAAGCTATCGCTTCCATTGACAATTTCGTTGAAAATTACTAGGCATGATATTATCAACTTCCGTCTCAACTTGTAGAAATTCTTCTTGTCATGTGTTGAACAAAAAGATTAATGGTTGTGTTTCAATAGTTTTAGGCCTGGTCTTAGTTATTTATCCCTGTGTTGATGTTTGAGATGATTTCAGAGATAAATATATGAATGAAGACTTTTTTTTCAATTGATATATTAGCGATCAGAGAGCCTAGAGTTAAGAATGAAACTGAAAAAAGCACGCGATTTTAAAGAAATATTAATACTTTTTTTAATTACTACTTTTCCTTATTTATCCTTTAAGTTAGGCATGAAAAAGAGAATGGAAATATTACGTAACACATTTTTAATATCTTAATTTGCTTCATTTTAAATTCATAAAAGAGAAAAAACAAAACGATTTAAATAAAGAAAAGGATACATTTAGATACATTTGCAATCTGCTCGTGAGTAAGCTGAAAAAGTCTATCCTCTTTAATATATATGAATACATTCTTCGTTAAAATCATGAAAACTATTCCCGCATCATGTTCGTAAAAAATGCCTTAGAATAGTCAGTTGCTGAATTCCTTTTAAGGATCTTGCAATTTTAAAAAATTAGTCAAACATGAGCAATTTCTGACCAATTAAGGTATCCGACTGCTTTCAGAAACGTGATTTTAAAAAGCGTATAAATGGATAATTTTCATAATATTTAGTCACTTAGATTAGAATGTATGCATAAAATTGTCTTAAGGACATTATGAGAAAAAAGCAAATTGTTTAAATGCAATATTTTGGCAAAAAATTAACTTAGAATAATCTTAATCTTTTTTCAAAAAAAAAGACGTTCTTCTTTTATAAAAAATGCTTCTATAATAATAATATTTTGCTTATACAGGGTGTATCTAAACTCTTGGGAAAAACTTTAAGGCGTGATAGTACGCATCAAGACAAACAATAGTAAATAGGAAACTTAGAGTTTTGGTCTTTCGAAGGAGATAGGTGGCATTAAAGTTTAGGGTCCGAAATTTCAAATGGTTTTAAAAAACGGAAAAATGGGTCGATTCGTTAGCGGTCTTCGATAAATTTATTCTTTTTGTCAGTACTTTCTTGAAAAATAAATTTTAAAAATAAATCTCAAAAAATGTCGATAGAGGGTGCTTTAGACTTTGAAGCAACGAACAACTATTTTTTACTGTAATTTTTTGTATCACATTAAATGCTCTCAAAAGTTTATACTTAAATTTAAATTTAAATTTTGAGCTCAAATTTTGAATCGTTGGGAGTGGTTAAGTTGCGTGAACTCAACTGTGTTCAGGAGGTGAAATTTGAACTCCCTCCCTTGACACAGTTCAGTTATTCACGATCTTCGATGCTCGGTCGTAGACTAGGCAGCAACTACTACCGACTAAACGTAAAATAAAAGAGAGGAAGGACAAAATTAAATAAAAAAGTTATTTATAACAGACATGAGCAATTTCTCCCCGGCAAAATACTTGATTATGCAAATCACCCGATTTGCATGCAATGTGTAGTACACAAGAATTTAACTATTCGGTACTAACTGTATGTAAGGATGTAAAGTTCTACTGCAAAGTGTTCCAGCCAACAAAGCTCGTATGTGGTTCCAACATGACGGAGCGGCTGCACATTTCAGAGCAGATGTGCGAGGTACATTAGATACATCATATCCAGGGCGATGGATTGGACTAGTGGTCCGGTAAATTGGCCGGCACGCTCACCTGACCTCTCCTGCCTAGACTTCATCCTCTGCGGCCATATGAAGAGTCTTGTTTACGCAAGCCCCGTCGACTCCGATGAGGCCCTGGTTACGAAGATTGCCGTCGTGGCAGGCGATATCCGGGGATGCCCGGGGTATTTGCTAATGTTCGACAGTCCCTCCGCCGGCGGTGTAAGGCCTGCATCTTTGCTGGTGGACGCTCTTTCGAGCAGTTTTTATGATTCCGAAACAAAATTTTGCGTGTACCATTTTCTACATGTCATCATTCATTCAACCTTCATTCATACGCACTACGTGAGTACATCTAATTGTTTCTTTTTATTTTGAGCAGAGAAGTTACTCATGTCTATTATGAATAATCCTTTTAAATTTTGATATTCCCCTCTCGTTTATTTTACATGTAGGAGGTAGCAGTTGCTGCCTAGTCTACGACACCAAGTCCTACGACACGAAGATCTGGAATAACTGAACTCTGTTCAGAGGAAAGGGAGTTTCAAATTTCACCTCCTGAACAAAATTCCATTTGCACTATTTAACCACCCCAGCGAATCAGATTTTGAGCTCAAAATTTGTTTAAGTCTAAGCTTTTGAAAGCATTTAACGTGATGCAAAAAATAACGATACAAAATAGTGGTTCGTTACTCCAAAGTCTAAAGCGCCCTTTATCGATATTTTTTGAGATTTAGCTTTAAAATTTAGTTCGCAATAAAATACTGACAAAAAGAATAATTTCAGAGAAAAACGCTAACGAATCGACCCATTTTCCCGCTTTTTATAATCATTTGAAATTTCGGACCCTAAACTTTAATGGCATCTATCTCCTTCAGAAGACGTTTGGGCCCCTAAGTTTTTTATTTGCTATTGTTTGTCTTGATGTGTACTATCATCCCTTAAAGTTTTGCCCAAGAATTTAGATACACGCCCTGTATAAAGTAAAGACTTCTCCAGAGAGTTTGAACTAGGATATATTTGAAAAATTCACATTGCTCTCAGAGTTACTACCAATTGAAATAATTATCGGCGTTTTTTTCTTAAAATTTATCCCCTCTGTTGTGTAGTAAAATATGGATATAAATCCACTTCTAAGTTATATATTTCAAAAATTCTAGTTCAGCATCTGTACAGATGTCTGAGTTATATACAGGCAAAATATTATTAAAATAGAAGCATTTTTTTCATAAAAGGAGAATGTTTTGAAAATGGGGCATTCAATGCCCATTTATTGTCAAAATATTGTACTTAAATAATTTTTTATTGTAATAATATTCTTAAAATTGTTTTAA
>BMAV01005857.1:115212-131902 GCA_019973955.1 Trichonephila inaurata madagascariensis | reverse complement strand
GAAGAGTGGATTTCAAAGAATATTCCTGCCAAGTATTGTCAGAGTATCCGTAAAAACGGTTATTCTATGTAATTTTAAAGTGAGTGGTACTTATAAGTACCGTCGGTCGATAAAGGGTTAAAATCTCCAAGATGTTTAGAATATTTTGAGGCTAGGCCATATTAAAACAAATATGCAAAAAATATGAAAAAAATTGAAAATGAACTCATGCGTTCTCCCCTATGCACCGGCAGAAACAGCGTATAAGTTCGCATAACAAATTTATTTATGTATCATGATAATGTTTTTTAGATGTTAGCCTAAAAGGAGGCAGAAAGTTAATTTATAACAAGGTTCCTTCTGGTGTGGTCAGCCACAGGCTGACGCCGACCAGGCACAGAGCCCATTCATAGCTTCTAGCCCGATTGATTGATTGAATATTAACGTCGCACTGTTCAGCTACACGAGGGCATTTGGCGACGGCCCACGTAATTTTGAACCATGGTCAAGTGACGTGGACAACACCTGAGCTGGCACCACCCCTCTCCTAACTACCACACCACACCAATGGGAGGACGTTTTATCTCTCGACAGATTTAACGTGCATCGCTGCCCTACACGGCGGGTCTTTAGTGGTACTGGGATTGAACTCGTGACAAAGCAAGCACGATCCGATACCTATACCACTCGGCTACCGCAGCCTCGCTTCTAGCCCGAAGTTACCTAGCTATCGAGTGGTATGAATGCCACTTGTTTGATGTTAGAACAATGGTCTAATGCCGTGCTGTGGCCGCGGTAGCCGAGTGGTATAGGTATCGGACCGTGGCTTGCCTTGTCACGAGTTCGAGCCCAGTACCACTAAAGACCCGCCGTGTAGGACAGCGATGCACGTTAAATCTGTCGAGAGCTGAAACGTCCTCCCGTTAGTGTGGTAGTTAGGAGAGGGGGTGCCAGATCACGTCACTTGACCATGGTTCAAAATTACGTGGTCCGTCGCCAAAAGCCCTCGTGTAGCTGAACAGTGGGACGTTAATATTCAATCAATCAATCAATCTAATACCGTGCTGCCTGAAGAAAAACTATTTTATTGGGATGAGAAAGGTGAAGATACTTTCTGGTAAGAGGACTGTGATCATCCTACATCATCTACTCCAGAACTTCCTTAGTGTCAAGTGAGTAAATATTAACGACGCACTGTTCAGCTACATGAGGGCTTTTGGCAAAGGACATTGTAATTTTGATCCATGGTCAAATGACGAGGACGACACCTGAGCTGGCACCCCTCTCTTAACTACCACACCACACCATCAGGAGGACGTTTGAGCTCTCGATAGATTTAGGGCGCATCGCTCCCCTACACGGCGTGTCTTTTAGTGGTACAAGGCTCGAACTCGTGACAAGGCAAGCCACGATCCGATACCTATACCACTCGGCTACCGCGGCCACCGGAGGTAACTCGCAAATTGTGTGTGTGTGTAGCGAAACATCATTATTCTCAATTGCGGATCGCGCCAAATCCACGGATTATTCATCCAAAGGTAACTTGCCGATTTCGGAGGGTAACTCGCGGATTTCGATCACGCGAATCTGTTTGTAAGCAAAGATGGACGTAATAAAGAATATGTCACGTGATTATCAGTGTCCAATCACAACGACTGTAACATCTTGCCCACGCATAACTCACGGATTCGGTAATCGTCAGTTCGAGAATAAGAAAGGAGAATTATCCGCGAGTTATCGGCGAGCGAGGGTTACCCAATTCGTGTGAGTTTTCTTTTCAATAACTCGCGATTGAGAATACCACCGTTAGTGATACTGGGCTCGAACTTATGACACGCCAGCCGCGATCCGATACTTTGACCATTAGCTACCGCGGCCACCTCCTTAGTGTCAAGACAGGTAGAAAACATTTTGTCAGTAAAGAAGGAAGTAAATCAAAGTGTTTTTAGGTGTCTCAGTCCGGGAATTTTTCCGCGGCCGCGGTAGCCGAGTGGTATAGGTATCGGATCGTGGCATGCCTTGTCACGAGTTCGAGTCCAGTACCACTAAAGACCCGCCATGTAGGGCAGCGATGCACGTTAAATCTGTCGAGAGCTGAAACGTCCTCCCGTTGGTGTGGTGTGGTAGTTAGGAGAGAGGGGTGCCAGCTCATATGTCGTCCACGTCACTTGACCATGGTTCAAAATTACGTGGTCCATCGCCAAAAGCCCTCGTGTAGCTGAACAGTGCGACATTAATATTCAATCAATCAATTAATTAACCGGGAATTTTTCCCTATAATTCATAGATATCCATAAAATTTATGGTCGTGAGGACCGTCACCCTCATGAACCTGCGAACTAGCTAATCTACTTTATAGGCCCCCTGTACAGAACCCCCGTTCAATAAGTATTTGTAATAAAATTGGCAATTTTATAAAATAAACCCATCTTTTTGATCGAATATTTTGACAGCGACACTTATTCTGTGACTGACGAGTATGTTCGTCATTGCTCGATTTCCGTTACACACATTAATGTCCGCACCCGAGAGGGGGCGCCACATTTAATTGGTAAGACAGAAAATATTTTTTTTTTTTTTTTTTTTTTGCAGGATTTGCATTGTAGTTATTTGCGGGTAGCTGCAGTTTCTGTGATTCCAGTTGACTGCAGGAATCATTTTGGCACGATGTGTTAGAACTCTCTTTGGGACTTCATGATCGATCAGGAAGAATCATAGAATGTCAGAAAACATGATTTATACCCTCTAAACGAGGTCAAAATCTGTGCTTAAGTCTTCTTAATACTCTTAACAGTCTATAATTGCCGCCCGAATGGAAATCACAGGAGTCACGGTCAAACTGCCAACCGTCAATTCATATAATATCTTACCATGCCGCCATACGGAGATTGACAAAAAAAAGTCGCGAAGATCCGTCTCTGCTTTAACTAAAGCCACGGAAAGGTGATTGACGTACAATAGAGTGATAAGCCAGAAGAATCGAAGATCATTTAGGATAAAGGGTGGAATAATAGAAATCCATCGTATCTCCTTCAAAATTATCTGTATCATTCAAAACCGTAATAAATATGATAAAAAAAATATTCACTGTCTTAGATAGGAATGGTTAGTTCCCATTCTCTCTAATTCTCATGGCTAAGAACAATTAATCGTTCACTAAAGCTGCGCTTAGAAACAGTACTTCCAGCCTCGTAATAGCCAACAGTTAGAAGATGAGGTCGATCTTCAAAGTCTGCACATCATTCTCATTTACACCACGCCAACGTAAGGAGCTTTTAATCCAAACATATTTAGAATATATTAGCCCTCTTAATGACGAATCTTTAGTGGTTAATCTCTTGGCAACCATTCACATAGTAGGGAAGAGAAACAAACTGAGCAGTATAATTTATATAAAAACAATTATATTATGCGAGATATTCTTGAATTAGATGTTTGATTAAAGTTTCACTTTTCTTATTTAGTTCAAATAATTTCCCAGATTTCGAATGATTTGCGGCATTTCAAGTTGTTTTAAAGGTGTTTCGACAGTAATTTTAATAACTTCCAGGATGTTCTCCCTCAAAACTGGGGTGGAACAGAGAGAGCAAATAGCACTGTTACCTGAATAGAGCTTTAAACTACGGCTAATGACAGGCGTACATCTAACCCAGCGATACTCAACCTGTAGCTCACGGGCCGCATGTGGCCCACCGGATTTTTCTGAGAGGGCCCAGTTATGACCCGTTACACTGACAAAATGCTTTGAAAATTTAGTGAGAGATTCTGCCAATCAAGCAATCAAATCTATCATTTTTTGCTATCGATGTCGTGCTGGTACGAACTGCGAGATAACTTTTTTTCTTTTGTAATTGTAACGGTTTGTGATAAGAACAGTGGAGAGCGACCATTTTATGGATGAAACTAGTTTTTAATTAACCCTCCCGTCCTCCAAGCAAAAAATATCTAAAGAGTATACGAGTACAGTGGCGCACACAAGGGGGGGGGGGGGCCCGGGGGCCCCCCCCAAAGCCGTCGATTTTTTTTTATTGATTATAATTCTAAGTATATAAAACGCAAAATTTAAGTATTTGTTATTAATGCTAATTATTTATTCAATAATTAGTTTTTTACTATGTTTTGTTCCCGAAAATTGATAAAATCAAAAGGAGCAAAAATACAAGAATGGGGAACATTCGCACCCGGGCGCCCCCCCCCCCCCCCTTGAAAAATTTCTGGGGGCGCTACTGTACGAGTAAGTATGTTGTTTAAATACGATTGGGATCTGGAATATTTCGAAGAGAAAAACAAACATGGATCAACAACTTGTTTGATTTGCCGTGAAAATGTACTTAAAAATTATTATTTTGACTGTCACAGTACCACTAAGCGCACATTTTTCAATGGTTCTTTTTATTGGGGATCTCTTTCAAGACGAGAAAAATTCTTGAGAATGTTTAATTCGAAAGAGTCCTTAAAAAAGCTTTGTTGCTGCAAGAAAATATCTTGTCAGAGAGTGGTAATATCACAAAATGTAGAGGTAACAAAAGCCTCCTATAAAATTTGTTACATTATACATATTGATAAACATATAAATTGATACAGAGAGAGTGTTAGTGTTTCTTAAATGCGTCCGATGTGTGTACTCTTTGATAAATTCAGTTATTTGCTCAGATATTTTTTTGAGTAAAATCAAAAGGTATTTGAATAAATTTGAAACAAAAATGCGCAAACAAGTCTGAAATAGTTTCAAACAAATAATCCCGGTTTCAGTCTGGAATTCATTTAAAACTCTTTGCTAAAATCCTGCACTTGATAAACTAATATTTGAAATAAAAATAAGTGATTATTCAATTCCTACTATTATAGCTCACACTCTCTATTTATTTATTTATTTATCTTGGTGGAATTTTCAATCGTTAATAAAATACATTTTAAAGCACTCAATTGAGCTGAAATTTTATATACAGGTTTATTTTGGATAGCAATACAATATAACATAATAATAATTAATAAAAATTAATTGATTAAAACTAATTATTTAAAGAATTACAAATACACACACAACCACGTTGGCATCATTTTTGGCGACTTAGCGACCCTTTTGGTGACTTGTGTCAAAACTTGAAAAGGTTTTTTTCTCACGTTTTAAAGCAGTCGGTTGAACTGCAATTTTATATACACGATTGTTTTGGATGACAATACGATACCTTAATGATAATTAATAAAAATTAATTAGCACTTATAATGTTGTGATTCTGTCATATGTATACACATATTTATATTATTAATTGTAATTATTTAATAAAAAGTAGCTAAAATAAAAAAAAATTTTGTTGATCTAAGTAGGAATTGACTTAATTTTTTTTATATTACTTGTTTTATATATATAAACCGTAGTCAGATGATGAGGTTGATACCCGAGTTAGCACCTCATTCTTTACATATACAACAAAGGTGTCAAACTCAAAGCCTAACTTGAGCCAAACAAACAAGGTTTAACTTTAAGTGGGCAGCAAAAAAAAGTTAATATTCATAGAAACGTAAGATTATTTCGAATAACATTTTATAATAAACATAAATAAAAGAGTGAAAAAAATTGATGTTTACTTCCTGACACTTGTGTGTGTGACATCTCTTCTCTCGGCTACTATCTCTCCTGTTTCGGGAGAAATTTAGATATTTTATTATATATTATTGTGGGCCGTTATACGAGCCGGGCCGCAAAAATGTTCGTTGTGGGCCGCGAGTTTGATACCCCTGATCTACAGAAAAGCAAAGTAAGTGAGATTCAACAAATAGAACGTACATCAGTCCTTCTACATCAATGATCTTCAAAGTGGGATATCGTCGGCCTAGTTATCAAACTGCGTAACTCCACCGGTGTTACTGATTTTATATAGGAGTGCAACACGCCAAGCGTTTTTTGGCGCGATTCCTTAATCTTTTTGTTTTGTCTACGCCATGCCTCAGTGCGCGCTCCGCTTTTAATTTATTCCTCGATCAGTGTAATCACTACTTTTTTTTTTTAATTTCATAATAAAACTAGCTTTCGAAGGGAGAGGTGGTAACAAGATTTTAACATAAAATAAATACAACAGAAAGTAATATTAATCTATTACACTTCCAGATATAAATTATTTACACTATTTTAAGCGTTCATTACACAAAATTTGTAACAATGTGTTACTTTTGCTGAACAGAGATCCCGCGGAAAAAAACACACCAAAAACTAGCACTAATATACGTTATCCCCATGGCAGCCACATTATTGCACGATAAAAATATCAAAGTAAGCCATATTGTAATGTTATCGCCTATCTTGGCGAACATAAACAACAACTTGGCGCTTAGCCCTACTGTATCAAATTAGCATCCCAGATGGAGTTACGCAGTCTCATAATTAGACCGACGATATGCTATCAGCAGGGGTACATGCCAAAGTATTTATCACGTGCTAAATACTTGGCAGTGCGTCAAAGAAGTAGTCTCACGAACCACTTGCAGGTGTTTGATTGGGTATCATGTGAGTTTAAGGTTCTCTCATTGACCGTTGTGTCTGATTTCACTAATTTCTTGAGAGTTCAACAAAATAAATCCACCAGGTTTAAGGCACATGCACTCGAAGGCATGGGAAAGTAAACGTTGGCGAGAAGATGCATTTGAATGAATGAAAAGAAACGACAATACAGTTCTTATATTAAATTATAATTCAATTCGTTCAATTTAAATGCATATATACATTGTTTAAAATAAATAAATTATAAATAATTTGATTCTTGATCACACATGCAAAATATATTATACGGGCAACATATTATAATTATTTCCGTTTTAGTGGTACGCAATAAAAAAAAAAGTTAGGAGATCGCTCAGTTTCAAGGGTTGTTAGAGGAAATAGGATTCAAAGAAGTTGCTGAAATGAAACAGTAGATTACTACCCGCTTTCATGACCGTTTGACTATCGCGGGCACTTTTTTCCCTCGCCCTCGACAAAGAATTCCATTATGTATTGAATTACAAAATTCACAATTCACTTCATCTTTACACAGATTTCTTTGAATTTGTAAAGTGAATGTACCTCCTGAAGTAGAGATTCACAAGAGCAAAATAAAACAACTTAGAAAAAATTGAAATTAATAAAGATCCCGTTATATATTATGACTATTTCTCCTATAGTTAAACAACATGTCTTGAATGCTTAACTTTCGAATTCTCTTCCTATTCTTATATGTATGTGTGTATGTAATGTACATTAAAAAACTTGGAGACATTCAAAAGCTCTTGTCTAGGCATTTATAATTCGTGAATGCAATATTAATTTTATATATGAATTTCTATTTTTCTCATAAAATCAGAGCTTTATGGTGATTTTAAAGCAAAAATGTGCACTAAAAGAAAGAGGGAGACAGAAGGTTTCTTTGGAATAACATTTTCCTTTCAATTTCTTAAAATACTTTTATGTCTATTTCAATGTTCTATTTGTAGGTTTTCAAATCTTTATGCTATATTTTAAGAAATTGAAAGAAATGGAAAGAATAGAACTTTTATTGTGTTTTGTTCTTTCGAAGAAAATTTATTGCATTCAAATCTTTGCATTAGTTTAGTTTTGAGGAGCAAAGTAGAATTTCCATTAGGGTTAACATTACATTCACAAACGCAAAATGTCCGGAAGACGGGAACCTTAAGTACTATAAACTAAATACGGAACATACTTATTGTAAATGGGTTGAAATGGATTCTTTTTGAATATAAAAATCACATTTTAATATCGATTATGTCAATAGGAATAAAAGAATATCTAATTGTCTAGGGAAAACACATATTTCGATTTTGGGTTCTAGTCTACAATATAAAAGGCAAAAACAATTTGGGAAAAGACTTAGTGCTTGAAATTATAATTTATTTAAATGATTGTGAGTTGCTCATCCCAGAATTAGCATATAATAGTAAAAAATTTAAAATTTCCTGATTAAATAATTTTAGCATGCAAAGCAGTAGACATTAGGACTAGTTGACTTCCGCTAGTCACGCCATTTGCTTAAGGAAAATTCAGAACGAAAACTGTAATTCTCCCTTAATGATCCAGCAAATGTACACGCTCTTTAGCACGTGAAAGATGTAACTAATAAGTAAACTGCTTACAATATTTAATTAATGTCACGGCTATGAACTCGAAATCACAGTGGAATATGTTCTGTTTAACAAAAATATTCTTTTTCTACGTATGTTCATTCAATTTTATTCATATATTATTTTTACCAATTCAATTCTTATTTCATTTCCATTTTTTCTAGTTATTCTTCTAATGAAGATATTCTTCTGCAATTTTTTTTAAATATGCATAACTAAAATAATCAACGACAGATGTTAAAAGTTTCGAGACGACGCCAAAGTATATTTAAATGAAAAATGACATATTTAAAACAAGTTAATTTTTTTTTTAATAATTCGAGAAAGAAATTTTAACTAAGCTTAGCATGAAATGTGTTCTTGCATTTTAAAAGATGTTAAGTAAACTTAGTTAAGGTAATTAATAAAGAAAACGCGAAAAAAAACTAAAATTTATTTAATAAAAATTTCAAATGAAATGAGAAATAGAAGTGATAAAATTTTCATTTAAGAATAATTTAATATCTGATGCGTAGCCATTTTTGAAAATTCAAAACACTGTCTTAATTTAGCTAAGCAAAAAAGTTTAAATTAAAACTACCTTTATTTTTTTGAAAAAAAAAAAGTCTTTACTGAATAAAAGTATATTGTATTTTCAAAATAATATGGACACTGATATTGATTAATAATAATATATAAGGCATATAATATATTAAATTAATAGTGTAACCGAGGAATTATATAAGAGCTTTTAAAATCCGTTTTTTGGACTGTAAATGTAATGTCAAGGCAATCGATGAATATAATTGCAAAAAAGACAGAAATCAGAGATTAAAAAAAAAAAATACGAAGTCATGCTTAAGATGACTATAAGAGATACGACTATCAAAATTATTCAACGTATGTAAAATTTATGACGTCGTTATGACTTTCACAAATGATACTGAAATAGATTTGTATTATAGACAAATGAGAGTAAAAGCATTTATCAAAATGCATTTACTAAGTAAAATGATAGAAACTTGTTACAAAAATTTAAGAAATATGTACTGAACTGAATATAATGAATATTAAGTTGGGGAAAAAGAAATCCATTATTTTTTTGGTAGTAGGCTGTATTGTTGATATCTCGTGAAGTATCGATCAAACAATTTCAAATTTATGCTCGTTGTCAAGGTGACATTTCACACTAAAAAAACTATTTTGCTATTTTTTGTTTGGTCCAATCAGTTTTGAGTTACAGAGTGTTAAAAATGGAAGTCAACAAAGAGAAAATTCAGTACATTTTACAGTTTTTCTTTGATAAAGGCGTAAATGCAAGCCAGGTGGCTGAAATTGTGAATGGTGTTTATGGTGCCAATACTGTAATAACTAATTACGAGCAATTTTGGTTTCATCGATTCCGTTCAAGCACTTTTGATGTTAAAGATGCACCTTGCACAGGCAGGCCCGTCGTCGAAAATGTCGATAAAATAGAAATAATCGAAGTTGACCGGCATATTTGTAGTCATAACATCGCCCAGGAGCTAAAGATAGAACATAAATGTTTTAAACCATTTGCGCAAAGTTGGATTCAAAAAGAAGCTCGATGTTTGGGTGCCACACCAATTAACACCAAAAAAAACAGGATGGCTCGAATTTCCATCTGCGAAGCCTTGGCAAAAAAATGAAATCGACCCATTTCTTGAATGGATGGTGCCTGGGGATGAGAAATGGGTCACATACGACAATATTGTGCGAAAACGATCGTAGTCAAAGAGCGGTGAAGCAGCTCAAACGGTGACCAAACCAGGATAAATGGTCAGAATGATTCTACTGTTTATTTGGTGGGACTGGAAAGGAATAATTTATTATGAGTTGCTTCCGTATGGCCAAACACTAAATTCAGATCTCTACTGTCAACAACTGTACCGTTTGAACCTAGAGATTGACGAGAAACGGTCAGAATTGGCCAACAGAAGAGGTGTTGTGTTCCATCCGGACAACGCCAGGCTATACACGTCTGTAGTGACTCGCCAGAAACTCTGGGAGCTTGGTTGGGAAGTTTTAATGCATCCGCCACATAGTCCGAACCTGGAATCAAGCGATTACCATCTTTTTCTCGCATTGAAATACTTTTTGAGTGATAAGAAATAGGGATCAAGAGAAGACTGTGAAAATCGATTACTAGAGTTTTTCCCCAATAAGGACCAAGACTTCTATGACAGAGGCTTTATGAAGCTACCTTTAAAATGGCAACAAATTATGCAACAAAACGGTGCATTTTTGACCCAAATCGGAAAATCTGAAACATGTTAATTAAAGTCTTGAATTTCATGCAGAAATAATGGATTTCTTTTTCCCGCGAGCCTAATATATTCACATCTCAATACATAAGTTAAATTTCTTATTTTTATCCATACTTTACTCAAACAAAATTTATTATTTCATACGATCATTTTTTCATAAATATAACTATTCAGTTAATGATTCTAAATGTAAATAAACATCAGTTCTGAATTATCTCATTTCGATTTATCTTTTCCAGGATTCAAGTCATAGGTATATGCACTAAACGCGATTATGCCAACATTTACGGTCACATCATAACAGAAAAGAAATGAAATAACGTTGAAGAGAAAAGAAAAGAAAGAATTTAAATGAAAAGAAATGACGAGAGGGAAAAAATAAAACAATAACAGTACATATCACAAACTCTTACTCTTAGTCGAAACATCAAATTCAAAGAACCAATTTAAAACGAACAATTTCAATGAATGCACTTTTTCTGCAAAATCTAAAATCTATCTATGATATAAGAAAATATTTAAAGCATACCTTATTTGAGATTTTCAGCTGAGTTTTCTACAATGACAAATCATTTTATAAGCACAACCTTTCACTCCACACAACTTGAAGTTCGAAATACAGGAAATCAGTTTTTGTGTTCTTTGAATTGCGAATCTTTTTTCCTTGTTAGAATCTACGAGAAAGTACCTCCGACAATGAAGGTGGGTGTGAGATATCTATAATTCTGTTCCGAGGTAGTTTTCTTTCTTTTCCTTTATATTTATTTTGGGAAACGGTTAGATCGAATGTCACAAACATAACAATATCTTTGATCATGTGTGCAGCGTCATTTTTGCGCGTGAGACATACGATGAACAGAAGACATGCAGCAAAAGAGTGTGACGTAAAAGAAAGATACTAAAAACTGCAAAAGTTATTTTTTTTAATCGAAAATGAAAAAGAAAAAACGAAGGTGGTAAAATTATTACTCAACTAATAAAAAATACTACATTCCAGACAAATGAAACTCTTGCATTGTGTTTATGCAAATTTTTTTTGTTTTATTCCGAAGAATTGTTGACGTTATGGGATCTTGCCTTGAGTTTATAAAATCAAGATGTTTATGTTTTGTTTTTCCTTATTGGGATCAACAAAAGCTATTTTAATTTCTAATTTAAGATGCAATCAGTAAAATGCTGTAATTAAGTATATATTTTTGTATATTTTTCTGGAAAATATAAACTCGAAAAAATATGAACAAAAGTTGAAATCAATGCTTTGTTTCAAATTTCCTCAATGGCAAATATTTCATATTTATTTTAAAAATCTTTTCTATTAAAAGCCAAAACTAAACAACATTTCACAAATACGTGCAGTTTTATGACAACAAAGAAACAATACATTTTAGAAACTAATAACAAAACTTAAGCAAAAAATCATTAGTTCTTTTGAGAACTATAACAACTGACCTTAAAACACCAAAATGATAGTAGTTAATTGGAAAAACTGTTCTACTTTTGTTTAAATATAGATAATTGGTATAAGTATATATGCCATTGATGCTAACTTTTCTTTCGAATGATTTTATTTTTTACCCAAACATTGAAATTTGTGGAGGACTCGTTAAAATAAAAGAGCAGAGCATTTGATAGAAAACTGAAAGAGAATACAGCTATATATATGTGTGTCTAAATGTTTATTCGTATAATCTAGGTTGAAAAGAAAAGACGTAGAATACCAAGTTTACAAATGTGTATGTTCTAATTGAGAACAAATGCAATTTATGAATTCTTTTTTTTCTTCCAGTCTCTACTTTTTACCGGTCTTCCATTTTAAAAATGTTCATAAAAATTACGCAAGTTAAGTTTGACAGCAATTAATTTTGTTACTATGTGCTATATTGTCGATCAATTTAGTTAAATAAGAAGACGTCTCCGAATGCTGTCATCGTTATTATTATCTTTATTGTGTTAAAGCATGCGCAGAAACTGTTTTCCACTATTGGCTGCATATCGCGATATTTGACCAAGTCTTTTGATTTGAAGATGCTGATAGACAGTATAATACATAAGTGTATTTATTTATATCTGGTTTAGTTAAAAATTGAGTTCTGAGACAGACTTATTTACTTTTCAATGGAAATAATAATAAGAAAAAGATTTTTATGTTCTCGTGTGGGATTGAGATGAACGTACAGGTACAAGATAATTATGACACTGCACGTTTTGCGACTTGAGTTAATGAGCTTAATTCGTTTGACGTCACGATCACAAGACAGATGCTATCACAAGTTTCCAATCAGTCAATTAATTTACTTTACTGTTTCCAATTTTGTCTTTTTACAGGAACTTTCCAAAAATACATATATGTTAACGATACTAACACATGAGTTAAAAATGAGCTTGATATATATAAACAGAAGTATCAAAATTATGTTTTAAAAAAAGCAAAAATACTTTTTGTTGCTCTGAAAAGCGTTTATATAATTTAATGCTTTAGCACATCTTTACTTTATTACTTTTGGAACTTTGGGTAGGATCTATAATTTCAACAAGTATAATGCAAATTTTAGTTTTTCCAGTGGGAAACACGTAAGCATACATCTGTCATGTGACAGTCATAAATTGAGCTTATTACATCATTGAAAGTGGAATAAACATTTTGTCTCTTCCTTCGAAAACATTCTCTAGAAAGGAAAAACTCAACACTATTTATTAGATATGAAGTTTATCAATAAATAATCAAAATAATCAAAACGGAATGTCATAACTGTAATAACTTTTTTAAAAAAATATTGTTACATTTAAATAAAATTTGTATTGCAAGAAGTATTTTAAACGCAAGAAATTAACATTTTGAGAAGAAAGCGGAATTGAATTAAAAGAAAAATCATTGAAAAAAATAAACAAAATATAAGACTTTTACAAGAATGAAAATTTATCCGATTTCAATAATTTAGCCGATAGCAATAGCAAAACTGATTATAGTATTTCCTTTTCAGTCTTAAAAATTTGTACAATTGGCGTTTTTTGTTGTCGATCTCTTTAGGAACATAGTTTAAGGGAAAAAATGTTCTATGAAAAGTTTCACAAATAGTTTTAGTTAACGGGGCGCGCAAATAAAATTTTGAAAAAAAAAAAAACTAAATTACAATAAAGCATATAACAATAATAGTTCTTATATATGTCAAACAATCGAATTTTTTCCCCTTGTTGTGATGATGTATGGCAACCCAGTGCGACTGTTAATGCTGCTATTTGCAGCATCAACAAAGAATTTTTGCTAAGTCCACTATATTGGGCAAATATTTTAAGTTAAAAAAATCTTTTGACCCCAAAATAAGCCAAGAAAAAAAAACTAAATGACGAAGAAACAGTTCTTGAGATAACACATGGCACACCTTTCGTAAAGTTCTTAACAATATGATTATATGTTAATTCTTTTTTGTGTTGCCGGTATATATTACTGTATAATATCAATATTGATAAAAAAAATTGCTTAATTTTGAATAAAATTTATTTTAATCCAGGGCGTTACAATTACAGTTATTATTCTTGTTGGATATGGAGCAACAAAGGCTATTATCCCCATCCAATAGGAGTTATAATAAGGTGACCATTTTTTTTAACACGCTTTTATAAGTTTTACTTGTTTACAATGAAAAGGAGGACGAAAAATTTAAGAAAAAGTTACAACGTAAACATATGAAACGTTTTATTACTTCAAACAAAAATAAGGCTAATTTCGCTTACATTCCTTTTAATTATTTTCTTAAACAAGTATTTTTTTATTGAATGAATTTTTTTTTTGTCAACATATTATTTTCTAATATATCGGAAATTTTGGGGCAAAAAATATCCTTCATACTGAATTTTACGGTAAGCACAGTAGCTAAAATATTAACATTCAATATTGATTTCTCACTAGTCCAAAAAGCATTATCAATTCAAAAAACTCTTTCAATTGCAGCATTAGTTCCAGTATTGTACAACGTAAATTCAACAAGAATAGCTGAATTTTCATATGGAATAAGTTGATTTTTGAAATGGTTAAATATTTCCACCCAGCTTTTATCAATATCACACGCTCATTTTTCCATTGTTCTAATTTATCAAAATTTAAATATGCATTCAGTCTTCTAATTTCTTCAGATAGACAATTGTCATTGATTTTAAAGCAGGCCTTTCTCTTTCGATAAAAACTCAACACAATTTTCTATATCTACCCAATTTACTAAATATGAAGTCAAAATCTCCGTTGAAAATTGTTATTTCCTGTGATATTTGTTTCAGACCATTCATTTTGGAAACATGTTTGGTTCATCTCTGAATACAGAGATTAACAAATCAGTTTTAAAATATTGAAAGGGAGGACATCTAGGAGCACACTTTTCGAGGAAGGACAGAACTTATAAAAGGAGGACGGTTGATCACCTTAGTTATAAGAGATATTTATCACTGGTACATATTTTTCAAAATTAAGTTCACTACTGGTTAAAGTAGTCATTTAGAAGTGGTCAGGTATATTCTACCAGAAGCTAAAACAAAAGCTTCTTCTTGGCTAATAAGAAAACACATATACTATGAGCGCACTAATTATAAATAAAAATGATAAATTTTTCTATCTGGAAAAATATTCCGAGCTTTCTTTTTTTAAAATATAAATCGAAAACAGCGCCAGAGATTTGATTTTTAATTTAAATGACCTCCTATTGCTAAAATTTTGTCGCCGTTTTTTCAGTGTTATAAACTGATATGCGTGGAAATGATTACAAAAATAAAATGAAAAATTATTCATTTATGCGAATTTTATGCATGAAGCATTCCAATTTAGATTTCATTTATGCAGAAAAGTCAACTTTCCTTTTTTCAGCATGAAAGGACGAAGTTGCGTCAAGCCGTCTAATTATGTAATTAGATAATTTGTTTTCCTGCATAAAGAGTGACACGCTAAACAGAAAAAGAAGAAACAAAGTAAAATATTTTTAACGTGTTTTTTCCATCACGCAATTATGTAATTCATTTTTCCTTCAAAGGATGAAATGCAAAACCAAAAAGAATTTAAATGTGTTGTTTTCAACTTCCATTTTCCATCTAACTAGTTAAACAACTCGTTTTTTACATGCTAAATGAAAGTAAAAATGGAATGACTGAGGACTGAATAATATCTCTACAGGTTTTTTCTCGTGTTGTGATATTACTTTTCTTAAAATAAATGAAATCAGCACAAAGACATTTTTCATAGAAATTTGTTTTTTAACTATTTTTCCTTCTTAACATTTTATTTAATTTTTTTTTAACTTTACATTTATATTCTATTATGTGTATAGTAGTACCCAGAACTTAAGCCATAGGTGGTGACTGAGCGATAACCGAGTAGGTCGAGGAGTATAAATTCGGGGTGTAAATGCATATAAACTATTTTTAGTTGGGGCCAGAGATAAAAGAAAATAAGAATTTAGCAAATAAATAAATAAATAAAATCTTAGGTAACACAAATACAAAATCACAAACCGAAGCTGTTATGACGTAGAAAGTTTTATAAAATTTAGCAAAGTTGTCTGCAGGCTCAACGATTTTTTTTTCTCTCTCAAAATTTTCTCGTAGTATGCTAATAAATTTTTTTTTATATTTCTTGTTTTGTTGAAAAATACGCTCTTCGTTGGAGTCTAAATTTTCTAAAATTTGCAACTGTTTTCAATTAAACTGAGGCCTTCTGTCGAATTTCCAACCGTCTTTCAATCTTCTTGTTGAAATGGGTCTAAAGACAGACGCTCTTCAGTGTCTTGCTCTTGCTCATCTATTTCTATGAGCTCATCAATTGTCAGCTCCTCACTGTGGGAATCCAGTAGTTCTGTACTGGGTATTACTATCGTACAGAAATAAATTATTATCGCTAAGCGTTGATTACGTGCGATATCTCCGAACATGTACATTAGCTAAATATGAAGCGGTGAGTTGTGTAGCGCTCAAACCAAATTCGAATGGAGAGGTTTGAAAATCGCGTAATTCCGGGTTCGCGTTAATCGGGATACTGTTAAGTCGAGGTATTACTGAATAAGAATGCTATACAAGAAGAAAAAAAATTCAAACAATTTTCCTATTGCTTTTGGTTTAAACGAAATAATATATATACCCGTAACGAGTATTTCTGCGGCCTAGACAATATAACGGCACAAAATAATGTGTAATAATATATATGTTTATTGCAATGTATTATTCGAAATAAACTTACTTTTCCATGAATAATGATTTTTTTTTGTTGTCCGCCAAATGTTAAACGTGGTTTGTTTGGGTCTAGTTTTCCTTTGAGTTTGACGCCCTTGCATTAGAGGTATACATATACCATTTAA
>BMAV01005857.1:70814-98996 GCA_019973955.1 Trichonephila inaurata madagascariensis | reverse complement strand
ACCTGATTTAAATATTATTGAATATTTGTGGGGATATTTGGAGTCAAAACTCCGTGCTCGATTCCCCCCACCATCTACGATTTCGGCATTAGAGACCGCTCTTCACGAAGAATGGCTTCATATTCCATTAAAAGTTGTTCATGACCTCTATGCGTCCATCCCACGTCGCATACAGTCTGTAATTCAGTCAAAGGGGGTCCAACTCCCTATTAATAAAGCATTTCTCCTCTTTCATAGGTGTTCGTATTATTTTGTCACCCATGTATATATATATATTCCAATTACCTTACCAGCCTTACTTAAGCAGAATATAAACAGATTTACAACAGTAATACTTTAACTTGCCGATTACCCTGTCAAGAAATTACAGCGAAACTGAGATAAAATATTCGGATCAAAATAGAATAATCTGTTTGAACATTATTCACATAAGGACATGAGAATACATACAGGTGTCTCGACAGTACTGATCTGAATACATTTTCCTTCTCACATGAACGATGTACTTAATAATTCCAAATTCAATTCAGTACAATCAGACCAAAAATTGTAAGGGACGTCATGGAATGGGGAAACTTTCGATACCTTTAATCTCAAAAGGAAAAGGTACTTATCGAACGAACGACAGAATTACGTGTTTGTGACGTCTTTGTAGTAAGACAATTCTCTTCAACTGGCATTTGATTGATTATTAGTTAAAAGGTAGAGGAAAATACTGTATTATAGCTTTTTTATTTTATAAAAATAAAAGAAAATATAATTATTAAAATGACACCAGATTGCAGTTAGAGAGAACCGTGGAATCAATTCATAATTACTTCGGAGACAGACAACCAAAATATTCAGAACAAATTTCCTCCAATTTCGGCAATAATTTTTTCTAAATTATTATTTACTGTAAAACAGGGCTACAGATATATCCTTATATTTAAAATTAATAGCTACCGCTTTTATGTACAACAAAAAAATAATAAGAAAATAAATAAAAACTGTCCTTGATGAAAACGAGAGGAATACATTCTAAATAATTGGAACTTACTGTTTACCTAAGTGTGTGATCTTAAAATATTAAACATTATCTTTATAAGCATAAATTGAAAAAAATAGCAAACAGAATCAATATTTTTTTAAATACTACAGTTGTTTTTAAAGATTTTGATTAATTAAAAAAATATGGGATACTTAACTTATCGAATAAAAATTCTACCAATATTGGAAATACGCTAAAATTGCTCATGAAACCAATATTTATTTATCCACCATTGGTAGTACAGGATATTAAAAAAAAATCCTTTACGAGTTTTTACTATTCTAATGCAATAAAAAATACTACCACAAATTGTATTTTTGATATAAAATTTCGAGTGTAAAATTATAGAAATTATTATTATTTTTTTGTCTGTGTTGAAAATGACTCCTGTTACTCTTTTCGCTTCCTTTAAAAAAGCAAAATTTTTCAAATTAATACGTAGCATTTTATTACATATTACAAAGTGATATACCATAGTTTTCATAAATATAAATAGGATAATTCTAATATTAATTCATCAGGTAATTAATTTCAAATTCATTCAAGGGGATATGTAGAGCGAAACGCGAAATTACAGACCAGTTCCAGATTCATTTACCTTTCAGTATTTTGAAATGGCACATGATCGCGGTGAATGATAAAACGTAATTTAATTACCTATTAATTTGTAAAAAATCAACGGGAAAGCATATTTAAAATCTGTTAATAAAACTTTTGCATTAAATATGAAAATGAAATTCAAAACTTATTGAATTAAACTGTGTGAAAAGAAAAATCGTTAAAAAAATTCGAAATCAAACAACCAGTATCAACAAGTTAAGATTCCCTGCCATCGCCATTTTGAATTTACGAAAGTATTGTTAATCCAATAAAATTTCTACTTTTTCGCCAAATTTAGACATTTTGAATTCGTGTAACTAATGTAAACCATGTGAAAACCCAGAAAAATATAAACAAAAGATATAAAAATATAAACAAAAATCGAAGGAAAATATAACACTAAATAAACCTTTGTTATTTTTGGCTCTTTTGGATATATTTCGTAGTATTCAGAAGTCCAGGTTTGAAGAGGAAAATAAAAATTCTGCATAGGATTGACATTACACTCACGAATATTCAAAATAGCCGATTGTGTCGGGGAAAAAGAGCTTCAGGCTATTCTGTCAGGAACTGCGTTCAAGGTAGAGAAATTTATAAAACGTATAAAGAAAATTAAAATTTATCATTATAAAACTTTAAATACAATTTCTTCAAGAATACACATGAAGTCACTTCATTTTGTTAACAGCGTTCATCATAAATTTAGTCCTCTATATATAGAATAAGCTTAAAATAAATTGTATTTCTGAGCTTTTTCAAGTTTTTTGGCAATTACCAATTACCACCCCACGTAAGAGGTGTATGGGTGACATTTAATAGAGTTTCTGTAATAAGCATGTCTTTCGAAATTAAGAAAATGGTACTTAGATATTATAACGTCTACAAAGTTCGCCGAATCAAAGACGTCAGTGATTGAAAAATGTTGCCAAAACCGTTATTATTGGTATATTCGAACATGCGCGGTAATAGTCTCTACATTTGACTGCATATCGCGGTATTAGACGACATTTTTGATATGCTGAAATTGGTTGTCGGTATAATACCTAAGTATCAGAAAACTAATACATACCTGGAGTCAGAGATATGATAAAACTAGTTGAAGGATATGAGGTCAGTTTACAAATTTTAGCGCCATACGAGAAGGCAGAATGCCACTTTAATTAGGCTTATCATTATTCTATACAAGTCTTCTACGTTCATGAAATTCTAAATTTCTACTAAACGATAACTTGGGGAGTTAAATTAGTGTTGTCTCAATAAATTAACATATAAATAACCATATAAAAACAAATGTGAAATACAGCTTTATAAATAAATAAGGATAAATACTTTGACTGACCTGAAGCAATTCTAGTGAAACTGACGATAATACCTTATAAAGCATATTTTTACAAGGTGCACTGAAAATTTTGGCACGAATCCACGGCCAAATGTTCTAATTTAGTAAAGGAAAACATGTAACAAACACTTTTTTTTCGTCCTGTCTGATCATTATCGATCACATATTGACTACAGACAATCACCGGGGAACTGACGCAAGAGGAAATGTAATGCAACTAAGTTTATGAGTGGAATGTATTTTCTTTTTTTCTTCCAAGTGCAAAGTACTTATAGAAATTTCCTCATTTCATAGTAATTCGAGCTATTTTTGGTTTCATTGCGAGATCTTCATGTAACACAAAATTTACGCAATGATTTTTGAAGCAGACAGTTCTTTCTGGTAACTCTGCTCTTAATTTGGGCAATGTTGCAAATATTTCTGTAGAACTATTTGAAATCGTACTTGATACCAAAGATTTTGCTTTATTATCATTTTAAAATATTGAATTCCAATTTATCTCAGATGTAATTCATTTCGTTAGTCCCCAAGTTATATTTCCACTGATTTCAAAATAGTCATTTAATTATATTCCTAATACGATAGTAATCCCGTACATATAGAACAATTATAATTATAATACAAATCAAATGATAACACAACATACTGTTATCGATTCAGTGAAAACGAATCGGAACAAAAAGAATCGTTGCCACTGTACTAAACGAAATAATTCATTGCTTTCCCTTAACTGTTTAAATGAAACATTAAATTACCATAATTTCACAGTTCATTTTCCCAAATCGGGTTTTTTTAACAGATTCCAATATTGGTCATGTTCAACTGGAATTCCCCATTGAATACGGAAAATTCTAGCTTAAAATTTCCTTCGTAAGAATTTTTAAGAGTTTTTTGCACAGTCTGACACAGCAGAAAGCAGAATACATTTTCAAAGTAAAAAAGAAAAAAACCGATGAAAAATCTTTTTTGCTCGAAAAATGAATTCATCCGTACAAAAATAAGAACTACAGCAAAAAACTCGTTAATTTTCATAGAATGATAAAGTCGGAGTATAATAATAATTTTGGGGCAATTTTCCTATTCTGAAAAAATATATTTCCACATTCCAAAAAATTATATCCATCTTAACAGCAGGCGAAAGCTATACTAGTGCAATTTAAATTTTTATCACGTTACTAGTTTCATGAAGAGGACAATGCTTATCTAAATACTTTCTCCTTTTTTTAAAGAAAATTTCAAATGTATATATGAAAAATAATCGCAAAATAAAATGAAATCCTTGCTAAGCACTTGCCCTCAACAACGGGGAGAGAATGATATTAACAGCGTTTTTCTCTTATTATTCTCCGCTTCTCTCTCGGTTATAATTGGTAAAATAATGAATTCTCCAATTTGGCGATAAATAAAAAAGCAGGGATTAAAACAGAATCCTATTGATAAATTGAATTCTACTTACTATGTATGTGGGATATGTGTTAAAGAGTTAAAAAGTAGAGTTATGTGGGTGTATGTAAGAACAATAATTTTGAAATACACTCTTTAACATGCGACAAATGCTGTCTGAACTAATGCTTGAAAGCAACTGGGAAGATATGATTTATAAATGATCAATAATCATAATACCAATTAATAATTATAATACCAATATATTTACCCCCTCCCCTTTTTTAAAAGTTTGTCTGTTGAAGTAATGCTTTGTATTTGACATTTTCACTTACAGAGAACATCTAATCCGTGGTAATATTACATGTATATCTGTAATATTATATTATAAAAATGTAAGCAAGTTGAAAATTTTTTATTTCTCGATATTTGAATTATAATAATTTGAATAAAAAAAATTATTACGAGAGCTCAGAACAACAAATTACATCAAACAACGCCTATTTCACATAAATCTTCTTCCTCTTTAGCACTACAGCCTGTTGTAGGCCAAAGTTGTCTCGCAAAGTCTTCTACATCTGGCCCTATCCACAGCAATATATATAACCTTCAATCGGTTTACTCCCATTACTCTGTTAAGCCATATTCAACGTTTTCCAACCACCTAGTTGGTGGTCTTCCTTTGAACCTAACATTCCTAAAATAACCAAAACATCCCGGATTAGATGGTTGGGTCACATATTTAGAAAAAAATTACTTATTTCCAACTAAAAAATAACTTTTTTAAAGAATCGATGGAAAGCGAAAGAAAGGAAGACATAGTAGACATTTGATGCCTTAAAAAAAGATCTATAAATCCGTGTGGCACGTTTGTAAATGTTATGAATGGTTACCGTAAATATTTAGGCAATGTAAAGTTATTCATTCATGCATTGCAATATTTTGGATGATTGTTAAATTACTTTTATGGAATTGAGGTAAGTATTTCTCTAATGCAAGTAAGTATCCATTGCTCTTATTAAAAGTTATATGGATTTCTAGGTGATCTTTTGCAGACTTAATCACTATATATGGGAAGCATATGCTGCGCAAGAACAGCAACCACTGTATAATATGGTTCTGTGAATCAATGTGATACGAAACAAAAAAAAAAGTACAAAAAGATGGGAATTAATACTCAAAAATTAAAAAAACATACTGCATTTACGGCCTTATTTTATAATTAGGAGCAATAAACTTAAAAATAATTTTCGTCAAAGATTATATGGTAATATGCATTTTTCTGTGTTATCATTGTCAAGTACCATTGACCGGAGGGTGTTTTCTTTCTTAAGAGATATTTACATCCTGTGCATTTTCTTTAATATCATCTTTCCAAGCTATACTTTACACAAAATATCTGTTATTTTAGATTTATTTCCGACGGCAATAGTCAGATCGCAATAATGAAAAAAAGTAATACTTGCCATTTCTAAATATTAAGATTGAATAAACCACCGAAAACACAGTTAAAAACACACACACAGGTTCAAAATTGGCAATACTCCGTGAGGAAAATGAATATCAAAGTCTAATAAAGATCAAAATTCTACAGGCAAATTTGATACCTTCAAATGAAAAAACTCTGAAAATATATCTTTAACTTAGAAGTTCTTATTTAATCTTGTTGTAAAATGATCTTCCTAATTTCTAACCCTTTTTACACTTTTAGCACATTGAAGACAGTATGCAGGGGAAAGTGCATGGCCGGAATTCCCGTTAAGTCCCGTTTTGGAAAAAATATTTAAGAAAATACTGCGACATAGCCATCTGTCGATAGCTATGTCTTGGGGTTTCCGCGTAAGTTAGAGGTGTGGGATTATCGGAATGATGAGATATTTTAGAATCCTTAATATGACTTTTATTAAGAATTTAACTTAGATTACTTAGATATCGAACAAACTTATATTAAGTGAGAATAAACCAAAGTACGCAGTTTTAACTAACTCAGTTCGCGCAATTAGATCACTTATCAATATAAATATATTAGATCCGCCTAATCACAATCTCAATAAATTACTAGCGTTCAGAATACAGCCTTCCTACCTTGGAGGAATACTTAACGGTTCAATTACTTTCAGGTAGACTGATGGGCTCGTGTGCAATAGTAGGCACCTTGTAGTTACGGCTGGATATCCGTGGTGCTTTGGTAGGCCGTCGAATTACACTTCAACATTTCCGAACTGAGCTTTCTCTAAATTGCCATCTTTGCTCACTAAACTTTCTATCCTTTTAAAGGTTATCTTATTTGCGTCTATGCTTCGTTTTACTTCTTGGATTTGGGTTGGAAAAGTTTTGCCATTAATCGTGGCCGTCAAAGAACGTAGGGGTTATGTTAGAAGAAGAACGCGAGAGATGTCACAATACTGTTTACAAAAAGTGGTTAATGTATGAGGTAATTGTTGCCATCTCGGCAAATGCGTCAATTTCCGTCACCCGTCGCCTACAGTTAGAACATAATAGACGGGAATTCACGTCTCACGTCTTCAAAGTGTTAAATGTCACGCGAGGATTTATCTTATTCTCAAATTATGTTCGAGTGAAAAGTGTTCTAGAATGCCGTAATGTATGAAGGTTTTCCCAACCTCTCAAAATACGATAAAGCGAAATGCCATATCATCCAACGGTTTTTGGTATACAGTAGATAAATCTGTGCAAATTAGACACAGCATTATCTGACGGAATGCAAAGATTAGACAAAAAACAAAATATCATGTGTCAGTAGTTCGAGTCCTTCAAATAACCCACAGCTACTCCTCGTGTAGCCATTTGCATTTTTTTCATTTAAATCGTACATCATACACATCCTTCCAGAAGAAAGAATGTAACTGCCATAAAAAAATAAAATATAACTTAAAAAATAAATAAAACCTACATACTTAAACAAATTTTAGTTTTTTTTGGGGGTTTTTTTTTTGTGTGTGTCATAAAGATATAAGGAAAATACACTGTGATTACCAATGTCATTACAGCTTTAAAGTGATTTAAATGCTTCTAGATATACTATTCCTAGTTGGTAAGGATGTGGGTGAAATTTCAATGTGCAAATGGAAGAAATTTACGATGCGCAGAAGCTCGTGAATTATAAGCAGCTTATTTTAGAATGTCATTTCTGAAGATGAATCGTGAGAAAGAGTGAAATTATCTGTGTAATATATAAACAACAGGCCTAATTTTTGAAATATTTATGCTAACCAGCTTAGAAATGAATAATTTCCAGAAAAATGAAATACAGTGTTGTCATGACTCGGACATTGTTAAACGTAAGCTATTTTTTTCTTATATTCCATTTTGTTTTCAAGATAATTACTTATTACATAACGTAAAAGGCTTTCTAATACAGCGGTTCGTAGAGTTTTAATAATAATAGCATATGATGAAATTTGTACAATAATAAGTTCCTACAGATGGCAGAGATGTGCGTGAAACTTACGTTAAGCCTCAGTCGGTGAATAACGCTGGCGATAGGAACGTCTCCAGTTACAGATATAGTTACAGTCTAAACATAAGTTTTTTCAGGCTAACAATGCAAAATTAAAAAACGGCAGAGCATTAAATCGAATTCTTCAACATTAAACTCTCGCGAGAATGGGAAAAAAGTCATGTACTAGTATGTTGAAATAAAAAGTTCACCATATGAGGCAGGTGTGTTTTATGTGTAAAATGATTGCCTTTTATTTTAAAAGATTAAAAATCAATCTTTGGATTTGCTTTTATCAGTTTCTATTTTCCACACTTTGCCTCACGACAGAGAAAAAAGTCTGGGTTGTAGAATTCTAAAATTTTACATGTTGTACTTGTAAATCTTTATTCTATGAATCTCAGTTTAAAGATACGATCTACAGATATTATTTCATAATAAAAAAAAGTTACAAATTTCAATTTCTTAAAAATTTTCAACAAGAGGTAAATTTAAATCATCATTTAGCTTTCTTTTTATGTACGAATGTTACTTCTACGGTACATTTTTCAAACGTTATTTTGCGAGTAATAAAATGTGAGATATATATATATTTTTTAAAAAATTGTGTTCATGTTTAAAGTTTCTTAAAGAAATATATTCATTTAATGGCAACAATTGATTGAATATTTTAAGCTTACATTTGATTGTACAAACTACAATTTTTATTACACTTCATTGTACAAACTACAAAAAAATTTCAATAAAATAAGTAAGCATTTTTGATTTATGAGGAATCGAATAAATAATCAAAATACACAATTTTTAATTTCGAAAAATATACGAACTCCCCATAAAATCTATTAGATTTTCTAAGATAATATGAAAGTCTTAAGTACTTAAATACCTTGAAATTTTTTTTATTATAACTAAATCAGGAATAGTACTTTTTAAAGTTGAAAAGATTGTACAAAAACTAACAATTCACTGTGGATCTTATTAAATTTTTTTTCAACGTAGTGCAAATTACAAATATTCCTACTTTATTACATGTTAAGGAGAGTTCAGAATTTAAAATAAAGATTAAAATATGTCACACAGAGAAAATGTTTTCAATTGCCAGATGTCGGTATAGATTAAAAAAAAATACATCCAGGTAAATTGTAACAGTCATATAGTTAACATTCACGCAGAGAAAGGAATTTTTAAAATTAGCTCATCTAACAATAAGGAAAATGTAATATCACACTAAAAGCTTGCAGGTTATTTCTTATGCTTTGTATTCTCTGAGAGACAGCTGTTTAATGAAATGGCTCATCTTTCTGTCAGGTTGGCCGCTACAGACTGGAATGTGTTTTGAAAGCTTAGGTGAATGCACTAACCACGTAAAGAATCATGTTATGCTCTATACATGTTGCACTGGGCAAAAAGCGCTACTGTCATTGCATCAGACAGAAATGGAAGATGAAGAACTAATGTATTCTGGGGAGCAGAAATTTAATCTTTTGTCAAACAGGAGAAAAAAACGAGTAGATGTAGAAATCATGTATGTGATTGCATTACAAGTAATATATATATAAAACTTTAAGTCATTAGGACAACAAAAAATTATTTTATTTTAGTTACTTTTTATTAAATAATTATAATTAATCAAAATACATATATGCATATGACAGAATCACAATATTAAGTGACTAAATAGAAAGCGATTTTCCTTGCAATTTTCCACATTTTCCTTTCTATACAGGATGTTGGATTATTTTTTGTTTGTTTGTTACTATTTATTCATTAATTAAATTTAAATTTTCTAATAAAATAGTATAGTAAAAAAGAAATCACATTCTCAGAAATCGGGCGATCCCAGGTAGTATTCGAATGCACTTTGGATTAAAAGTAAGGTGATCATTTTTTTTACACTGAAAAGGAGAACGAAAAATTTGAGAAAAAATTACAACTTAAATATATGAAACGTTTTATTAATTCAAACAAAAATACGCTAATTACACTTACATTCCTTTTAACTATTTTCTTAAACGAGTATTTTTCTATTGAATGAATTTTTTTTATCAACATATCATTTTCTAGTACATCGGAAATTTCGAGCAAAAAATATCCTTAATACTGAATTTTACGGTAAGCACTGTAGCTAAAATATTAACATTCAATATTGGTTTCTCACTAGTCCAAAAATCGCTATCATTTGAAAAAATTATTTCAACTACTGCATTAGTTCCAGTGCGTATTTCAACGTATAACGTAAATTCAACATGAATAACTGAATTTTCATATGGAATGAGTTTATTTCTGAAATGGTTAAATATATCCACCCATCTTTTATCAATTTCACATGCTGATTTTTCCATTGTTCTACTTTATCAAAATTTAACTATACATTCAGTCTTCTAATTTCTTCAAACAGACAATTGTCATTGACTTTAATATCAAGCATTTCTTTCCATAAAAACTCAACATAATTTTCTATATCTGTCCAATTCACTTGCGATGAAGTCAAAAAACACCATTGAAAACTGTTAATTCCTGTGGTATTTGTTACAGACTATTCTTCGACATTTTAGAAATATGTTTGGTTCATCTCTGAATACAGAGATTAACAGATCAGTTTTAAAATATTGAAAAGGAGGACACGTAGGAGGACAATTTTTGAGGAAAGACAGAACTTAAAAAAGGAGGACTGTCATCCCTAAAGGAGGACGGTTGGTTACCTTAATTAAAAGTCCAACGCACTATCCATTGCACTACAGGGACACCACGAACGCTTTTCCTTTCTGTATATGTTGTTGGACTAATATTTTTGTTTGTTACTATTTATTTATTTTTTAAATTGAACTAATGAATTAATATTTGAAAAGAACTGTATTATATAAAATCAAGTGTCATCCACTACAAGTTTTAAAAAAATGTATTTGAACTTGAATGGATGAATAGAATGTATTTTATTTACGATTGAAAATTTGAACAAGATATATATATATAGGGAAAGAATGAACTAATAGTATGAATTGAATAAAAAATAGAACCTCGCAGTAAAAATGAAATTAGGATGTAGTAAAAGATAAAAATTAATTAATTAATATTAGGAATAAAAAGTAACAATAAAAAAAACCGGTGAAAAATTACAGTCATTTATGATAGAAATTTTACTACTGTTAATACAAAATAGATTCGATGGAACAGTTGATTTATTTTTTATCAACGTCACACTCTGAAAAAAATATGAGGTATATTGACAAATAATCTCGTAATGACGAGAACGAAACCTGTTTTGTTACTCTTCTCTCTAATCTTCTACATCACGCTGGCATGATGACTTGAGCATCGACAGATTTAAAAGAACATCAGCTCCGATACGCGAGTGACTTCAGGATTCAAACAAACAACTGGACGGAAGCAATGCCGACCATGAACTTACTACTATAACCCCTTGGCATCCGTAGCATATCTATAGAATAGATATGAACGACTATCACGGTTGTTTTCCTCAACAGTAAGGTGATCGGAGTAGCCTAGTGGTCACGAACTCGTGGCCGGCGTAATCAAGTGATGAGTTAGCGTTCGAAGCCACTGAAGACCCTAGGTCATGAATGGCGAACCAGTGGCACGCGTGCCATCAATGGCATGCGATAAAATATTTTAGGCAAGCCAGAGATGAAAATGGTTTGCATTTTATTTCAAAATAACAAAATTCATTATGAAATATTACGAACAAATGCGAGTGACCAGTCGCGGGACGGCGGGGAGCACACTCGTTTGTTATTGACTCTTAGTTATTGCCTTAGTTAAGTCTTGGACTACAGTTGCTTATGATGCAAAATTTGTCTACTCCAGTCAATTTCGTCGACACAACAGTAATTTAATTTGTGTTATATTTACGATTTTTAATTGTTATTTAACATGGTTAGTTTAGCAAAAGAAAAAGTGCAAGATAGTAAAATGTTACAAAAAATTTCGAACGATGAAGCTAGAAATATGGCATTTGTAAAGGTTACAAAGTGGTGTGTGTTTTATGTTCTAGAACAGTGGTATGCAAAACATCGTCTGTAAAACGGCATTTTTTTAAAATCATGTCCTCTTGTCAAAAAAGTGAACCACAGCAAAAAAAATTAATTGCTTAGCAACCCCATTTGGCCCATGACTCCAATTCAGCATGCATTCTACTAAAAGTAACATATTATACTCTTATTATAAGTTATTTGCTTATATTCCACACACAATCTACAACAACACAAGTCACACTAATGTTACTTTAATTTGAATTTCACGTATGACCAAAACTTTTACAACTATACAGTACCCAAAAAAAGGATTTTTTCGTAATAAATAAAGAGTTTTTAGTTGTTAGAATTTAGTTTTATTATTTTTTCAATAATCAAAAGTCAAAATTATTTGACGGCACATCTATATCTCATTAAAACACTTCTTTAGAAAAAATGGCGCGTTAATCCATAAAATTTCGCCACCCCTGCCTTAGGTGCAGAGCTGCTGATGTACGTTAAATCTGTCTTGGCTCTATCCTCATATAGGTGTGGTGTGAACGTTAAGAGACGGAGGTGCTAGCTCAGATGTCGTCTTCGTCACTTGACCACGGTTCAAGATTACGAAGTCCGTCGCCAATAGCCTCGTGTTACTTTAGAGTGTTACGTTAATAAACAATGACTCACTCTTTAAATGTATAAAAATCTGAATTAAACTCTGACACATTTCAAATAGAAAATATGTCTCAATTTTCGTGAAAATTCGAAGCGTTGTAACACATACATCAGTTTATAAAGCTACTATGGTTGTTTTTTTTTTAAATTTGAAAATAAATTCTAGAAATAAACCATTTTTTCCTGTAACAAGTAAAATAAAAACACAGTAAACATTGCGGTATATTAGACAATGTATGAAAAACATTTTTCTGCCAGAAACAATGGATCATCTTGGATACACATGAGAAGTATAATAAAACACTGTTCTCTACAGCAGTGGTCTTGAACCTTAGGAACTTCATGAACCACTAAATATATAATTTTATACTTGGCGGTCGACTAATAAGATTGACCGCTACCTGGAGGATCACTATAACTATATTGTCACTTATTTTTACGTCTCTACTTACATTTCCGTATCAGTGAAAAGTAACTACACGAAAAGCAGTAACAAGCCTGCAACGTCGCCTAAAGTGTTATGGCGTCAATTTAGATACACCTGCATAAGTAGTTGAACTCAGAAGAAATTTCGCTGAAAGTAATAGCTAACATTTATTAAAAAAAAATAATGTAATCCATATTCCATAACAAATTACTCATCATTTTCGAAGCCGAATCTTTTTAAAAATATAAATAATATCTCATTTTTTTCTGCGAACCATCAAAAACTTTTCATGGGCCACTGATAGGCAAACGCTACAATGGAGGATAGCGAATACAATATCCAAGTTGAAGTATTTTTTATCAAAGAAAATTTTCCATTTTATATTCCTGTACTTTTACATTTACAAAGACAACCTTGAAGGAGAGATAATGCAAACTATAATATCACAAGTATCAAAATACAGAATATAGTAGTGATTTTTCATTTATGCACACAGGATTTCCTTTTAACACTTTTTTATAAAACACGTTAAGCGTTAAAAATAAAGCAATCATAACAAATTTTGTTGCACAGCACTGGGGTAGCTAGTTTTGAGTGGGGGCTGTGTCAAAATTTCTTGGGGACTCTTTTTAGGGGGCCCTTAACATTGTAGGATTTTTTGCTTACACGTGTTGGGGCCGCTGTAGCTTGGGGGCCCCGTATCATTGATACGGTGGTAGCTAGGCCCCTGTTGCACAGTACATTCTCATAACTGGTTCATACACGATGATCAAAATGCTAATGGTTTAACAAAATCACATTAAAGAATACATATCTAAAATGAATCCGACTTGGTGAAACCCTCCTGCTCACCACTGGTACGCAGCTAAGAGTCCTGGCCTATCTCTACAATGCAGGAGACCCAGAGCTCTTCAGACGGTCTTGGTGCGCTTTAGAAGCGGTCATCTCCTTTGTATGACCTTTGTGCAGGCGGTAAAGTCATTCTTTACCTGTCCATGTACTCTCCCTGCTTCTCCTGCTCATCTCCTGACTGATGGGGTCAGTGGCGTAACGGAGATGATTAGGGCCCCCCCTGCAAAGCCAGGTTTAGGGCCCCAAGCCGGATCTTGCAAAGGGTATATATACTTGGCGTCAGATAGGATTTGGCCCCCCCCCCCCCCAAGGGGGGGGTTGCGGAGATGAACGTTACGCTACTGTCTGGGGCATTTCCCTAGGACAGTTATTTGAAGACCAAGACCCCTGGTTTGTGACATTCTTATGCGGAAAGGTCAAATGGTTTCGGTGTAGGCTTTCCTGCTCCAAGAGAATTTGAAACAGCACATTTAAGAATCTATACATCCTCATATTTAATCACCAGGATTTTTTTCACGACATTTATATTTCATGTATATTTTTAATTACCGTACTCTTTACAATTTGTTCCCGCAAAAAAAAACCATTTTTTTATCAACTTTATTTTTGAAATGTTGTCTTCTCTTTAGCTTCAGTATTTTTTTATAACCATCCTTTTTTTTTAAATTTTTTTTCACACCATTACTTCTATTTTGTTTATTGTTATCACTAACAATCGCTTGCGGAAACGAACAGTTGTAAAACGTTATTACTTCAAACCATGCAACGCTCGGCGTGATTTATAGTATTTTAACCCGAAAGAGAGAGAGAGAGAAGTAAAAGCCGTGAAAGAATCTAGTTGAAGGCTTCTTTTTTATCTTTTGCAACCAAAACAAAACGCGTTTTTGGAATGCAGGGCACGCGCGTCTCGCGCTGTCCTCCGGCTACTATTTTCTCTCCCGAGAACTAAAACGAAAGGTTAATTACATAATCGTTGGCTTTAAATACATTACACAACTCAAAGCGGTTTCGGTGAATAAATTACATGGACATAAACAATTCGCGGCGAGCCTCGAATAGAAAGCCGGGCCTACCGACGCCTGGGACGAGCAATGTTAAACGTCAATACAGAAATATGCATCCACTGATAAATATGTTAATACAGGTTTATAGTGTGATTCTACGCAAGAATGCAAAACCTGCTTCAGGGGTTTTCAACTCTTACATTTTATATCACGGCAAATTCAAATGACTCTGGTATATTAAGGTGACCAACCGTCCTACTTTAGGAAGGACAGTCCTCCTTTTATAGGTTCTATCCTTCTTCGAAAGTGTCCTCCTACTTTTCCTCCTTTTCAATATTTTAAAACTGATCTGTTAATCTCTAATTCAGAGATGAACCAAACATGTTTCCAATATGTCGCGAAGAATGGTCTGAAAAAAATACCATAGGAAATAACAGTTTTCAATGGTGTTTTTTGACTTCATCGCAAGTAAATTGGGCAGATATAGAAAATTGTGTTGAGTTTTTATGGAAAGAAATGCCTGATATTAAAATCAATGACAATTGTCTGTTTGAAGAAATTAGAAGACTGAATGTATATTTAAATTTTGATAAAGTAGAACAATGGAAAAATCAGCATGTGAAATTGATACAAGATGGGTAGAAATATTTAACCATTTCAAAAATAAACTCATTCCATATGAAAATTCAGTTATTCTTGTTGAATTTACGTTATACGTTCAAAAACACACTGGAACTAATGCAGTAGTTGAAATAATTTTTTCAATTGATAATGATTTTTGGACTAGTGAGAAACCAATATTGAATTATAGCTACAATGCTTACCGTAAAATTCAGTATGAAGGATATTTTTTGCTCGAAATTTCCGATGTATTAGAAAATGATATGTTGATAAAAAAAATTCATTCAACAGAAAAATACTCGTTTAAGAAAATAATTTAAAAAATGTAAGCGTAATTAACGTATTTTTATTTGATTTAAAAAATGTTTCAAATATTTACGTTTGTGACGGGCTCATAGCGCTTTCTATTAATTAGCCTCTTGGATTCTTTGGGGCCGAAAAAGGCAAATTCTTTCCAACCAAAACCAGAGAAGCGAAACGGTATTATGCAAAGTAAGAACCTTTTAAATAGCGTAAGCGGGGTGATCTTTTGGGAAGTGATTATGCTAGTCTGAGTTTAAGCGTGTAAGCTGAAGTAAGCCGATATTCCCGTGTTTAGTTACTCGTGACAGTGCGTTCAAGTCAAGGTGGATACCATTCCACGCGAGATAAAGAAACGACATTGAGGATATAGAGGTAGGTCCGTTCTATTACATACTAGGAACTGTGTGTATTACAGAGGTTAGGAGTAAGCGGTAAAGTTAATTATAGTGGTCAGGATCGCACTTATTTGGTAATACGTATTGTGTGTTTCTTCACCTCAGATCCTCTAAGTTAAAATATAAATATTATCATTGTATAGTGTTTAAGTTAAGATCTTAATAAAGAGAAATTAAGATTATGGCAACGCCTGGTTCTTCATTCACTCCCACACCCCTAGATCACGAGGATAACTTAGAAGAAAGGCATCACCCACGGCAAATGCCTTACACGTTGTAACTTTTTCTTAAATTTTTCGCGCGCGTTCTCCTTTTCATTATAAAAAAAAAACTGGTCACCTTAGGTATATGTACATAAAAATTTTATTTTATCTACTTTTTATGAAATAATTACAATTAATATAAATATGTATATACATATGACAGAATCACAACATTAAGTGGTGATTAATTTTTATTAGTTATCATTAAAGTATCGTATTGTGTGTCATCCAAAACTATCGTGTATATAAAATTTCAGTTCAACTGAATGCTTAAAAACGTGAGAAAAAAACATTTTCAAGTTTTGACACAAGTCGCCAACGTGGCTGTATTTGTAATTCTTTAAATAATTAGTTTTAATCAATTAATTTTTATTAATTATAATTAAATTATTGTATTGTCATCCAATATAATGATGTATATAAAATTTCAGCTCCATTGAGCGCTTTAAAATGTGTTTTATTAACAACTGAAAATTCCACCAAGATAAAAATAAATAAATGTATAGAGAGTGTGAGCGAATAGTAGGAATTGAACAATCAATCAATAAATATAGCAAGTTTTAATTAAAATAATGATATGGAATATAAATAGAACCTATGATTCGTGGTAGAACAGAACTCTGTCGTCAGCTGTCAAACAAAGAAAACAAAAAAATACTTGTATTTATATTTTGATAAATTTATCAATTGTTTGTGTTAACGTCGCACTTTAGAGTTTTGGAACGGGGTCAAGTGACGAGGCTAATACCTTAGTTAGCACCGCACTCTCCAAACCTACCTCATGACCACGTTGGGACTTTGAGCTTAGACAGATATAGCGCGTATCAGTATTACCAGTACTCTCTTGACAAAAACAACCCCAGCCACGAATTGGTCGGTTTGGTTAGATTAGAACTCATACTGTCGCATTAATGCGTTTAATTTACGCCCTCTAAAACTTCTTTATTTCGTGCAACTTTTTTAAAAATTCCAACCTATCAATTGTATTTTTACCAATTAATCCAAATTCAGTTTCGTATTTTGATTCTTGAAAATGGATCAATAATTACATATTTTATGTAAGATTCTTTATAGACGCAGTGGAAAAGGGAGATGAAAGGAAAGTTAAGATTATTTATCTTCATGCCGTATTAAATAGGAAATATCATTGTGTGTTTCATTTGATATAATTCATGATGCGGATCGAGATAAATTGAATCAGAATTTAAATACATCCATTAGATCATTATCTATTTTGAATAGTAACATTTAGTTGATCCGTTTTTGTTAGCAGTAATTTGTTCCTTCGACTGAAAACTTGGCTTTGTTTCGAAACATAGCCCCCCCCCCTCCCCCTAAAAATAAATTAACTACATCTGTGAAATTTGGAATCAGAATACTAAATAATTTTAGTTTAATATTAAATAAGCTTGATTATTCAAATTTTTCTTTTTTTAGAGGATCTTCCTTTAATTTTATTCAGATATAATTCCGAAATGTGTGTGTATTAATCTTAAAAATCTTATTACTATTCTTACTTTAATTTCAAGATTCTTAAATTCTAGAAAATTTTAAGCGGGAAATATGTAAACATTATCGAATTTTCGATTTGTTCAAAAAAAAAAGGTGGATGGTATTTCTACAGATTTTACAAGTACAAAACAAAAGAAATATAAATTTTTTCATTATATAACATCAGTTTTAAGTATTGATTTGTTTTTGTTATGAAAAAGAAATTCCTTGAAATAAATATATATTAATGGGAGAACTGCTTCTGTTATATTCTCGTAGAAGGCCACCTATAGTAAATACTTCAGGTGACTTCAAGGCTAACAGTTTCTTATCCCATAGTTAAAAGAAAAGTCACGTTTGAACTACAGAAGGTCGTTTGCTCATAGATACAATTTTAGAATTGTTTTTCTTTTTCCTTAATTTTATTTACTCGTTTGAAGTTTATGATAAGATTCGTTTTCTACCTGTGTTTACTTTTAAATAAAAAAAAAATTAAACGAAACTTTTATTTTAAAAATAGCTCCTAAAAGGGACTGATGGTTAGAAGTCTATGTAAATATTTTTCAGAAGAAAATTACTCATACTAACACAATGTTAGAATTACATTTATATTACATGAAATATAAATCACATACAACTGATAACATGCGGCAGCGGTTCTTAAAATTTCAATCGCCGCGGCCTCCCGTTATGAATCAGCCTGACATCACGGGACCCCCAATATTTTGAACACTACTCCCTGACTCCCAACAAATGGCTAAGTGATTTAAGGGTTCCTCAATAATTCTAAGACTGCCTTTAATACTTATACAGAATTTTCTTATAACTTCTTTTTTTTCCTTAAAAAAACAGTAAACATATAATTATATATATATATATATATATATATATATGCATAAAAATATTACAAAATACTAATTTCAAATAAATAATGTACTTAAACTGTACAAATTACTAATCTAGTCTAGTAATCAATTTAGTGATCAATTCGGGATCTAGTCTTGAATGGTACCCTTTTCCATTTTCCTGTAAAAGAGGGAAATCTTAACGTTAAATGAGACGCCTTCGCGGACTCCCTAGAAAAGCATTGAGGCTCCCGGGGGTCTGCGATTCTCAGTTTAAGAACCACTGGCATAGAGGGTTGGAAAGCATAACAATGATTATGCAAATTTCCGAATATGAAAAAAAAACTTAAACTACATTTGAAATCAAGGTATTATAACAAAGTTTTGAAAGAAAACCATCTTACACACACAAAAACAAGGAATATAAAAAAAAAATTTAAGTCAATTCCTACTTAGATCAACAAAGAAAAATTTTATTTTAGCCACTTTTTATTAAATAGTTACAATTAATATAAAGATGTATATTCATATGACAGAATTACAATATTAAGTAATAATTAATTTTTATTAATTATCATTAAAATATCGTATTGTCATCCAAAACAATCTTGTATATAAAATTTCAGTTCAACTAAATGCTTTAAAACTTGAGACAAAAACCTTTTAAATTTTGACACAAGTCGCCAAAAGGATCGCTAAGTCACCAAAAATGATGCCAACGGGGCTGTGTATTTAGAATTCTTTAAATAATCAGTTTTAATCAATTAATTTTTATTAATTATAATTAAATCAATGTATTGCCATCCAAAATAATCATGTATATAAAATTTCAGCTCAATTGAGTGATTTAAAATGTATTTTATTAACGATAGAAAATCCCACCAAGATAAATAAATAAATAAATAGAGAGAGTGAGAGCTAATAGTAGGAATTGAAAAAATAAATGCAATAAGGCTAAGAATGTCATCTTAAATTTAAATAAAATTATTCATAAGCATTTAAAAAAAGTTTAGTAATATATATTTAGGCCTTAAATTCCTATGTTTTTGTCTAAGCCCGTTAAGTAAAGATATGCCAAATGCCGAAACATTTAAAAAAATCATCTAGTTGGAAATAAATGTAAGTTTACTGCTACAGTTGATGTGTGTAGCATAACTTTATTTAAGCGATTGCTACCAGAAAAAAAAAGGAAGGATTTTGTTTTACATTTCCATAGAAGAAAATATCTGTAAGAAAGGACGATGCATTAGTTTAAGAAACGTCTTCTAAAACAAGTCTTCATTGAGACAGGACTTCAGAATAACGACACCCTAAACATGAAAGAAATTTTTGAAGTAATACAAAAGAATACTCTCAGTTTTATCAAAAAGAAAACTTTAAAACCAATATTTAATCAAGAAACTTTACTTTCATGTCGAAAGACCTGTAATATTAAAGTATACGTACGAGTATTAAACCTGGAGTCAAAATTAACTGCCACATATATCAGTGTTTCTCAACTTTTTTGGGTTGACATCACATTAAAAATATCTGCCGGCGCGCCTGAATATACATAAAAAAAATCAAATATTGTATGATACAAAAAAAAATATATAGATATATTCACAAAATTTATTCAATGAGAGGGCTGTGTTGAGCCTGTTTTTTCTTGAACAAATTAAATCAAAACGAAGTTCGAAAGTCGTCAGACAAGTTCGCATTTCGTCGTCAATATTAAAAGACTTTATCGCCTTTTGGATTTGATTTCTGTCAACGGTGAAAATCTAATTTCAAGGAACCAAGAAAATGTAAAAGATAGAAAAATTTTAATACCGTTTTCAAATTGATTGCAGGGTACAATTTTTTGACAGGGAGCTAAAATTCATCAAATTTTTTTCCCCGAGGTACGAACGATGAAACTTATCGTTTCTCAATTTAATGATTTGTTCTTTTTTGTTGTCATATTTAGTGTCTTGCAAATACCGAATAAGCTGATTTGCATTCGTCTACTGAGAGCGAAGGAGAGTAGGTTTTAAGTGGTTTGAAGCCAATTGGAATCACCGTTAGTACAAATTGGAAAGAAAAAACTAACATCAAATAAAAACAAGTAAAAAAAAAGTTTCTTAAGCCAATTTCTACTTTGATCAACAAAGAAAAATTTTATTTTTAGCTACTTTTTATTAAATAGTTTCAATTAATATAAATATGTATATACAAAGGACAGAATCACAACATTAAGTGGTTGTTAATTCTTATTAATTATCATTTAAGTATCGTATTGTCATCCGACATAATCGTGTATATAAAATTTCAGTTCAACTGAATGCTCTTAAAACGTGAGAAAAAAAACCTTAACCGGTCAGAAACCGGTAAAAATAAAACCAACATGGTTGTATCTGTAATGCTTTGAATGATTAGTTTCAGTCAATTTTAATTAATTATAATTCAATTATAATATTTTTCCCCAGAACAATAGTGTATAGAAAATTTCAGCTCAAATAAGCGCTTTAAAATGTGCGAAAAAACCTTTTCAAGTATTGACACAAGTCACCAAAAGAGTCGCTAAGTCGCCAAAAATGATTCCAACGTGGCTGTATTTGTAATTCTTTAAATAATTAGTTTTAATCAATTAATTTTTATAAATTATAATTAAATTATTGTATTGTCATCCCAAATAATCATGTATATAAAATTTCAGCTCAATTGAGCGCTTTAAAATGTATTTTATTAACGATTGAAAATTCCATCAAGATAAATAAATAAATAAATATATAGAGAGTATGAGCTAATAGTGATGCGTGTGTGTGTGTGTATGTAAGAATTGAAAAAAGTGGGAAAACTAAAAAGAACTGTTTAGTGACAGTTGAGGTAATTACAAATAGTATTACAATGCAAAGTTACAAAACACGCGCAAATTTAATTATTTCTAAAAAATACCTTGTGGCCCATTTGACAATAACTCGTTTCATATATATCAGGTTGAAAAGCACAGATATATGTATATGAAAAAACCAGAAAACTGGGAAAAATATTGTAATTCTAGAAGTACCTGTTTTAATCCCCGGATGTATTTCCACTAACTCCTGTAGTACTTCGAAGGCTGCTTGAGAGGAATGTCTAAAAACTGAATTGACCACTTTTAGCAAAAGTCTGCATATAAAAATCGAGCTAGTGATACAATAAAGAACCAAGTCTATCCAAAAGTATCAAATAAGGGCGGAAATATATAGTATTTATATATGGAAAACTTACAACAAAATCGTATTATGGATTGTAAACGACCTTTGTTTGCAACGAGTTATGGGCACAAACCGTGCAACTTTTAATCATGCAGTACGAGGACGACCACTTAGGCAATACCTCCCTTGCCAAATTTAATGCTTTTATACAGGAAGAAACTACATAGAAATATAGCAAACAGCAATCATCCTTCCCCTTAAGTTGTAACGGGATATCTTGCTAGATATATTTCTCGTGAAACTAGCTTGTACTTCTCTTTATTGATGTAGAAAATTTTTATCAACCACCTTCCTTCAGAGGAAATGTTATTTGCTGATGGAAGTACTATGATCAGAGATTTGAAGCGGAGCTGGATAATAATAGTAACCTACTGTCAGATCATATTTCTGACCGCTTTACTGTTGTTTTCAATTTGTTAATTTGAAAAGAGGATCTATAAATTTTTTCCAAAATCTTGTTCCTGCTTCAGAGGATTGTAGCAGTGGCCATGTGGTTACATCAAATAAGTAAAGTTTAATTCTTTAGTTTCTTTAAAAGTAATAGTAAAAAGTAAATAAAGTATTAATAAGTAAACTTTAATTCTTAAGCTGGATTAATTGATAAATAAAATATCTTTGAGACAGAGATTTCTGTCTGTGGTTAGTTTATAGGTTTCTACACTATTTACACGCCAAATCCGAGTCAAAATCATTCCGAATGAGGAATTCTCAGTTATGCAGACTTCTAGGGTTTCCTCACAAAGTATTTTTTTTTTCAACAGCGACCTTCGAATTTAACAGGCATCGAATTTTGATTTTTTTCTTCCAATTTTGATATTTTGTCAATACATATGATAATTATTCATACAAATGTCAAGATGTGTACAAAAAATGGAACAGGAACAGAATCTCATGAACAGAAGAACATAATCTCAAATATTAAACAATCATATTTTTATCCCATGCATTGATTATCGATATCAGTAAGGTATGTATACCTTGTTTAAAAATATTTTCTAACCACAAGTATAATTGGATGAGAAAAAAATTTACCTCAAAAATAGTCCAAGGGCAACTCTGGATACTATTTTTAGCTAATTGCAATTATTTTTTATCTAATTGTAGAGAGTCAAAATATTCCATTAAATTATGTTGCTTTTCTCTTGCTGTGCATTTCTTCGTTTTATGTACCGTATATAAATTTGCAATAGATAAAACATTTGAAATTAGTTTCAGCAATCTATTACTTTTTTTTGGAGAATATGCTTGTAATTTTTTCTTATACAAGTTTTCTTTCTTGATCTTTCATCACACGTGTGCAATTGAAAAAAAAATTAGGCCTCTCCGTGTTTTTTCGTAAAATTTCATTTACTAAAATTACTTATGATGTTTTCATTTTGAAGCTGTCATTATTCATGTTACGCTTTTCCAGCGCAACACTCTTTGTCAAATTTATGTTTTTAAGATCTAAGTTTACAAACACACTTCTAAAATCGAAAGAATCGTAGAATATGTGACTAAAACGTTGAGAAAGATATTAGAGGTGTTGATAAAGCCATAAAATAAGGTATTTGAATAATGAAAATATTAAAATACATTATCTATACATAGCGATTCTTGACCGTACTTGAAAGATGACAGCACCACAAATAATTATAATGAAAATAGTTCTTTTTTTTATTAAAAAGAATTAAATTCTCAAAAACTAGTAAAAAATTACAACTTTCTAAAAAAAAAAATACGTGTAAAGAAAATTAAGAATATTGCAAAGTAAAATTTACAACACACGCAACTGGCATAGTCTGAAGTGTGTTGTAAAAAAGCTTACATAACCTTCGTTTCCATGTATACAAAGATCCGTTGCCAAAAGCTCTTGAGTAGCTAAACAGTGCGACGTAAATATTCAATCAATCAATCCATCCATATATGCGAAGTTTCTATCATAATAAATTGCAAAGTTATAAACTCTTTTTAGCAACATTTCTTTTTTTTAAATCAAGGCAATGATTGAGAACAAGAATGAGTAACAAAAATGATTAGTTAACTAGCTTGTTGATGCTTGATTAATCGACAATAAATTACAATGCAATTTCAACAAACACTGATTGCGAAACATAACACAACATTATAATAAAAGAACTGTACTTGTAGAACTCGATTAAACTAAAAGCTATTATTGACTGAATATAAATAAATTTATAATGATTGTTGTTACCTAGATCGGCACATTTCATGTGTCTGACCTTAAGTAGGGATCACTTCATATGCAATAATAAGTGACCCATGAAGAAAATTTCGGTCTGACTGGTTTATTTATATTTTAATTAAAAGTAGAAACCTTAGATTATTTACATCTTTACATAATTAAATACGTAATAAAAATAATGCGTAATATATAACTTTCCTTTTGTTAGTCTTTGTTAAGATTATGTAATTAAAATAATAAATAAAATCTAATGAAAAATTTCCTAAGAAATAACTATTTTTTATTGTGTGTTTCAGGTTACATATTATATTATTTCATACATTAGCTGTGTGTATCTGAAAATTCAAAGTGCCATAAAATATACCATCAATATATTTATTAAAATAATCGTTAGAAATATATTTTACGAATTTAAGTCCTTTTTAATTCATTTATAAAAATGATTGTTCGTTTCTGCGTTGTTTCTGTAGAGCATTTTTTTTCAAACAGTATTTTTTAAAGAAAAAATGCAGGAAAAACTGAAGGAATGTAAGAAAAGCTTTGAAACCATTTTTTTCCTCATACATAAATACAAGAAATTCAAATTGAAAATAATATAACTTTTCGTAGAAATTTAGTTTTAACCTTCTTGGGCTGTGTTTGTTTTACGAAAAATGGACTGCAAACATTTTATTTTGCATAAAAAAAATATTAAAAATATCACTATTATTTCTCATAATTTGATACGTTCGTGGGAACATATTTTGAATCCCTGAGAATTTGTACAAAATAAAGTTTCGAAAATAACTATACAGCGCTCAGCGAGAATTATTCTAAGTGCACGCAGAAACAAAATAATCCACTGCGATTTATTTTTTAACAGACATCATCTTGTCATTTTAACCGTTTGAGTACCATGGGATATTGAAAAAACACTGTCGAAGAATTCCAAACAGTGCAACCGCGCTTTCTCAGAATGATTACGAAAAGATCCAAGCAGCGCGATAGCAAATGTTTTATTTTATGTCGAGAAATACCAAGCGGCACGATAGCGCTTTGTTCATTTACACCGATGAATACGGAGCTATAGTATTAGTATTAGTAACCGGAGATATAGTATAGTAACAGGAGTTATGGTATTGTTTTATCTATTCTAAAATGTACTATTTACATTAAAAAGAGCTGCATAATGTACTTGCTTCAGTAAATCTGAGCGCGCTACTTAAACATTCGGTAACGCACCGTCAGTAGTTCATAATGTTCGAAATGTACTGGTTTTTCTCGACATGAAATCTCAACAGCGCGATCGCGTTGCTTGGGACCCAAACGGTTTTTGTAATTAAAAGATCTTAAATATATAGGATTTATTTAAAATGCTAATAAATCTGTTCATGAAAAAAATATTAAAACGCTTAGGTCAATTTCTCTTCTTTCAAAATTAAAATTCAGTAAACATTTTATTTAAACCAACTAAAATCTTATACTTTCAAATAATACTATTTTACTTAAAAAGAATTCTTTAGAAAGAGAAATAAATTTCAAATATATCTGCATTGAAGTTTCAAACGTTTAACTCTAGGCTTTTCGATAAGAATAGAAAACCTAACACTTTAAATACAAAAACCAATACATAGAGTAAGTCATAACTTTTATGGTAATAAAGGGTTATGAAGATCATAACAATCATACATAAAATTGATTTTCATACTACTATCCTTACCTAAAAAAATTCATAAATATATCAGCAGATTGAAGTATTTTAAGAGAAATAGAAATTTCTCTGAGAGGTTTGAACACTATATGATATATACCTATCCCCTCCCCCCGTGGTATCCTCTATGTCGCTTGACCGTGGCTCAAAATTACACGGCCCGTTGCCAATAGCCTTCGTATTTTTTCAGAGTGCGACATATATTAAAATCAAATGATGCTTTGCTCTTACATGGTTTTAAAATACGAGATTTAAAAAAACTAATAGTTGAGATATTTTTTTTTTAATATTTCGTTCGCGCTTAGTAATATAAAAACTTAAATTTCCAATCATATATATATATATATATATATATATTTGTAATTTTGTTGTATTCTAAAAAAGGGGACTACCCATTTTGTAGGTACAGTCAAACATGATGTTTATGTGATTTCGTACTGTAAAATTTTATAGCAGCAGAGAAAGGTGTGCACATCATTGTGTTTTTCTATTCGAAATTTTTTAAAACTTTGTTTTTCATTTAACAGTAAATACGATTACAGTATTTGTAGCATATTTATAATTTTATTAAAACTTTAACGGTTTTACCATGTCAAAAGAAATATTAAAGCAATCAAATGAAAAAAGTTATATCTTTAGAAAACAATATATTAAAATTTTAAGTGTATACATATCGGAGAGAAAGAAAACAGAAGTTATTTAATTTAATTTATGAATGAAGCCGCACAATAAGGACAATAAGAAAAAATAAAAACTCCTTTAGAAAAAATGTAACAGCTGAATCTTTTACGAGTATACGCACAGCTTTATATTTAAGAGATGTTTCATTGAGAACACATGGCAAACGCATTTATGATATGGCAAGATGAAACTGCAGAAAAGCGGATTTCAATTGATACCAACATAAACACAGTTAGTTTTATTTTACATTGAAATAAATGTCTGAAATATGTAAATTTTAATTTGCTTTCGATTTACAGGATTTCACGTATGAAAATGTACAGTTTCGATTAATATGGTTTCCTAAGGAACCAACCTTCTGGGTAAATTAAGAGAAAGGTATATATGTATATGCGAGGTAATAAAAAAGTCTATTTTTTACATAATGCAGGATAAGACAAATGGCTTTTAATTTTATAAATAAAATCGAATGACACAATCCTTTTAGGTTGAAATCAACGTTTTTCAGCGGGTGTGTAAGAAAATTTAATTAAAAACCATAAATTATTTTCGGATGTATAAATGTACATACATTAAAGTCAAAAACTCTTAGTCTGAACTATTCTAATCCGTCGTTGTTCTACCAAAATATTCTTTGATTCCAATACTAAGTAAGACGTAGTAATTTAAGTACAGAGAAACTAAAGATTTCTTTCCCAATTTTACTTTTTATTTGTACAGCATAAGACTTTGGAAATAAAAAATGATCACAATAAAAATCTTTAAAAAAAAATTAAGAATATACCCATTTAAAATTCAACTTTACAAGTAAAACACTACATAAAGGCATGGACATATAGATATATCCTTAAATGTCAAATTAAAATGAACAAAAATAAATCCCTCTTAAATACTTTGAAAAAATTAATTATCGGTTCTGCTTAAAGTTTGAATAAATTTTAATGCTGAATTTTAGTTGTAGAGTAGAGGTATAAATGACCATCTCTTATATAAGATCCGGAAGTTAGAAAAAAGGTTTGAAGCCCCTGGTCTAACTTTTGGTATAATGTCTATGTCTAAAGTTTGAGGACGAATACTCATACTGCACATACATACTACATAGAGAATGATAAAATAAAAAAAAGAAAAAGAAATTTCAATGCTCACCAGAAGTTATTAAACGCTATTTCCGCAATGGCTTGCAACAACATGGCTTGCGTTATCCAAAGAAGTCCGCCGAAGGAGGAAAATTAAGACAAAAGCGGAGTTATATATTCAGTTTAATACGAGAGATTCTTTTTCTCTAAATTGATTCTTCGTTGCGCAAAATGAGCAGACTCACAACAAACTTCGTCCACATTTCCAGGAAAACTGTGTCATTCAGCGGCTGAGAAAGAAGCATTAAAGGTGATAATGTGGGTCACCCTCACTTCATGTGGTCCGTCGCTTCGGTCACTTCGAATTTTTGTGTTCTTTTTTTATGCATTTTTTTCCCTACGAGATAGAATGTTTGTGTTTCGAGCCGGCGGGCGTCAAGGGTGACTGGTCAGTTCGGCGCCATTTTGAACCGATCGAATGCTGTGGCTTTTGTTTTGTTTATGTTGTGGTTTCCCCCTCCCCCCTTGATTACTCAACGCGCGCGACGTAAATACACGAGACGAAGAAAGGCTTGAAATGGATATTGTTTTGTTTTTAGAAAGGGGAAAAAAATGGCAATGGGTTTTGGAATGAAAATGTAGGTGAATGGAGGTGATGAGGTGGGGGGGGGGG
>BMAV01005857.1:24391-65834 GCA_019973955.1 Trichonephila inaurata madagascariensis | reverse complement strand
ATTAATTCCTTTTATATTAATGCGCCTAAATAATTGGCTCCCCTACCCCCCCCCCCCCCCCCTGTGAAGTCAGGTTCTGGGCCCCAAGTCGGATTTCACAAAGGTATCAGTCAGGCTTTTGGCTCCCTGAAATCCTGAAGCTCTCACAATGCTGGGGTTGCGGGGGTGTACGTTATGCCATTGTTTTGAACTGTATTGTTGTAAATGTCTTAGTTGTACTTGTAATTCAAACTAAAGTAACATTAGTGTGACTTTTGTTGTTGCAAATTAAAATGACAAATAACTTACGTTAGGATTGTAAGACAGTAACAAATGAGCTCCCTCCGCATCGCGCACCACGACCGATCACTCGCGTTTGTTCATAATACTTCATGGTGAACTTTGCTATTTTGAACTAAAACGCAAACCTTTTTGATCGATGGCGTGCCCAAAATATTGCGTCACGTGTTATCAAGGGCACGTGTGCCTTTGGTTCGCCATCCCTGTCCTACAGCAACTAGTACTGTTATTTGAAGTCCTCACTTGGGGTAATGTGGAAATTTTGAATGTGAGAGTTTTCCATCTCAGATATTATTTTCGTCACTTGATCACCATGGATTGAAACTTTAGTCCATTCGAATTATTCCTTGTGTATGCGGCACTAAAGCTTAATGTTGATCAAACAAAACTCTTAACATAAGGAAATTTTGCATTTTCAAAAGCAGTAAAATGTATAAAATCTATCAAATTTTTTTTATAATATTGCCTGTAAAAGAAAGCCTCGTATTGTTATAAAGATACTATTAACAGAAGCGGAAATAGCTTTTATTTCATGTTTACACTATACCAAATAATCTACCTAGACGAATTGACTTAGGTTTGTTCAACAAGTGTAAGCAAATCTATTACTGTCTTCTTAACTCGATAAAAAAAAGTTTTTTCGTTTCATAAATTATTGATCGCTGAAGACTCAAAAAAAAAAAAAAAAAAAGATTTTGTGTCTGTACTTGGCATATTACCAAAAACTTTCCCGTTAAAAATTAACGAGAAATAATCTTGGGAAAATATAAAGCGGCACAAGGTCTCGAGGAGCAACAGGATATGTATAAAATAGTATGTAATTTTTTACGTAATCCTGTGTATCGATATTCTCGCCTAATATGATAAGTTTTTGGATGTTGCCAATAATTATTGTTTTGGTTATTTGACAAAAGAGAATAAAAGAACATTTGAAATAAAAAAATATTTCCGATACAAAAGTTATCCCTTTTTAAAATCTTTCTGTTTGTAAATATATAATTTTTTGAACAGAATAATTTCTTTTCTGTGTTACTCCTTGCTTTTGTCCTCGAAAAACAAAAATCTCCATTAAAAAAAGGCTTCTTAATTTATCAGCGACTGCAACAACGTATCAAAAAAAATCTAATCTCCAAAATCTCATTTTGAATCAAATTAAAGAATCTCGAAGAAAACTATGATTAGGAAGTCGGTAGGATGAACCAGCAGCAAAGTAGCCATATGCGTGTTAAAGGGGAGTTTCTCTTGTGCTTGATATATCGTCAAGAAAATGTGCTACTCCAATTGTGTGGAGTTTCTAAAGATATTTTTTAAGTGGTGAATGTTTGATACTGAAAATTATACTACAAAGGGGAGCCCTCCAATGGTCAAGCAATAAATGTTACTTGAAGCATTGCCATTGATTTAGAATTCACGAGTATGAAAAAAAAATACATGGAAATTCTAATTAAGTTTGGATTATTTTATAATTAATATATATAGTTTCACCAAATCATTATCTTTCAACTGACACCTTCATTCGACGACTAAATAATATCTCTCTTAATGACTAAAAATGCCTTTCTCTCTTTTTAAATTCCTCTACTATTAGTTCACACTCTTCATGTATATATATATGTGTGTATATGTATATATATCTTGTTCAAATTTTCAATCGTTAATAAAATACTTTCATCCATTCAAGTTCAAATACATATTTTTAAACTTATAATGGATGACACTCGATGTTAATACAGTTTCTTCATATATTAATTCATTAATTAAAATTAATTAATGAATAAATAGTAAGAAACAAAAATAATAGTCCAACAGCATATATAGAAAGTAAAAACGTTCGTTGTGTTTCTGTAGCGCAATGGATAGCGCGTTGGACTTTTAATCCAAAGGCCATGGGTTCGAATTCCACCTGGGATGGTCTAGTTTCTGAGAATGTGATTTCTTTTTTACTATGCTATTTTATTAGAATAATTAAATTTAAGCAATGAATGAATAGTAATAACAAACAAAAAATAGTCCAGCATCCTATATAGAAAGGAAAATGGAAAAGTTCAAGGAAAATCGCTTTCTATTTTGTCACTTAATATTGTGATTATGTCAAATGTATATACATGTTTATAATAATCGTAATTATTTAATAAAAAGTAACTAAAATGAAAATTTTCTTTGTTGAACCTAAGTAGGAATTGACTTAAATTTGTTATTATATTACTTGTTATTTTGCGAGCGCTTCCATATCTAATGCATAAGAATCATCTACGTTATTTAAATTCAGGTATCTCTGTTCAGATCAGAGCCCACTATCTTTTCCTGTAGTTCAAGTACAACGCTATTTTAATGTAAAAATCTATAATGGAACCATTGATCTTTGCTTAGAGTGAAATAATTGCAACCTGTGACGTGATACGTCTGCATTAAGCACCAGTTAAGAATAGAGTTCGTGCCCCACCCATATGAAGACTTCGGAGCAAAAGAAGTGAAAAAATGTCAGCTATTAAAATGATTGAACATAACAACCATTGTGACATAATAACTAAGTTCTAGGTTTAAGTATTTGAGTTCTGACGTAACGATTTAATTCAATATTCACACAACCTTGCGGTTGATCGGAGGGTAGGGCACAATCGCTCCCATTTGATTCATGTATGTTTTCGAAATAATGTTGTTTATCCTTAGCTATCTATTATTATGCACTCTATTCACTTCAAAATATTCAATGACTTTTAAAGGATCCGTTTTCAAACGAGTAAATGGTCCAATGTTTTACATTATTTTTGTTATTTATATAAATAAGCGTAAAACAACTATAATTATAGTAACATTTACTTTTTTTAATATTTGTTGTATGTTTATTATCATTTTCGTTTTCTCAGTTTGCTTCGATATGAAATACGTTCTTATAATAAATCTCTTCAACGTTACATTAAAAAACATGTACCGTAAAATCCGGCGTATAACGCGCACCTATACTTCCAAACTGCATTTTTTAATTTTTAGGTATGTTCGCCGTATAACGCGCACCCCGATTTTTACGAAGAAATCTGAAATGATAGAATACAATGTTCTTATGTTTTGAAGTCATTTGTTCGAAATATTATTCCAGACTTTTGAAATAATAGTATATTTCTAGAACTAGAGCTCTTTTTTTTAGTTCATAAGGTATATGTCATTTCTTTTAAATAATCTGTATTTTTATATGTGTAGAAGTAATTTTTTTTTATGCTCATCTCATTTGTTATTTTTAAAGCTATCGTTTTTATACTCGGCGTATAATGCACACCCTAATATTTCGATCTAATTTTTTGTGTTCAAAGCGCGCGTTATATGCTGAATTTTACGTTATTTTTGAAATTTAAAAAAATTACTTACGGCTTTGAATGAATTGAGATAAAAGTCATCCAGAGAAAAATTAAGTATTGGATTAATGCAAAGCTCTGTGTATAAGATATTTTGAAATTGAGAAATATATAATTTCCATCATTATTTATGATTTCTTAAAAAAGTGGTAGATTTAACTTCTGCTTAGAGATTTACTTCATTTGGTAATAAGCTTGGTTGACATCTATTTCGCTTTTGAAAAAATTGGATCCGAATAATCAGTTTGTTGATAATATATAAAATATTTCGTTAGTTTTAAGAAGAGTTCATTGCTTTTGTCCTTTATTTCATTCAATTTTATTTTACACAAGGGCTATTGGTGATGGACCTCAAAACTGACGTCGATCTCGGACCACGGTCAAGTGACAAGGACGACATCATGGCTGGCTTCTCCCTTTCATAGCTTAGCTACCATATGCATAATATTCTCTTATTGAGGCTTGGTTCTGAGATGATCAAGCTACGAAATCATGAGTCAAATTGGAAATTATTTTGTTCTGCATATATTGATAAAATTATCAAAAATGTATTTTTTTATTTCAAAAAGATAAAGAGAATTTTCCGGTAGATCTAATCCTTTGTTAGCATTCTATTGTGTGGTTAGCGTTCTATTTTAACAACAATTCAAAAAACAATCCAAAATTACACTTTAATTTTATAACAATAGGGCTAAATTAGCGACTGTCACATGATAAATGTAACAAGGTGTTCTCTATTGAATTCAAAACTGATATTAGACTAGCATTTGTTTCTCTGTAAAATTTAGATACAGTTTCAAATTCGATAATTAGGTAAAGAATTTCAAAAACTAAGATTCTTCGAAAAGTTTTTCAATTTTTTTTTTTTTAATGAAAAGAAATTTATATTATACGTATACCCTTAAATCAAGTCCATTTTGTTTATCTGTGTGCATTATTATTACTGACGAATATATACTTTTTGAAAGAAAATTTCTCGAAAAAGCAAAAGCTGGCAACAATGAGCGCGTGTACTGATTGGTTGAAAACACGGAATTGCAGTTATCACGTGACTAATGTGTTACATGAATTATAAGGCTGCTGTTTTTATCTCTTGGTTTTTAAACTAGTTATTAATTCAACTGTTCGGGAAAAAAAAGAGGCATCAAATATTTTATATGGAGTTTTACCTTTCTGTTATTTAAGAATATACTTTATTTTAAGTTTTTGTTCTAAAGCCTGGTATTTATTTATTTTTATTTATTTATTCATTTTACTCGTACATAGCAAGATGTAATGCTCTATCATTTATCTTTGGCATAAAGATTAAATTTTATTTATAAAGCAAAAATACCATTTCGGTCGGGTGCGACATGTTCTTCAGGCATTTATTTATTAATTTATGTTAAAGGCGTTTTTTCCCCACATAACGTTATAGAACAGATTCTAAAACACAATTTTTTTTTCATAGGAAAAAATCTTCGGGAATAAAAAAGTAATGGAATTAATCTGATCATATACATTCATTTTTGTATTGGGCTTTTCAAAAAGCAGAAAATCCATTTTGCATTGATATGTAGGAGATGCAACGGGAACATATTGTGTAGAAGAACAAAATAAATCACTTCACAAACAAGAGTATATACAGAATAATACAGCATGTTTCTGACAGAGACGAAATTGAAGTAAAACTAAAAGAGCGCTAGAACTTCTTTTATCTGAAAAAGAAAACTCCAAATTTTTATCCTATTTCAACATTTGTTGAATACATTTAAATATTTTTCTATGGAGTGATCAAAAGATTAAATTTTCCCCCGTAATATTCTAGAAAAAAAAGAATCTAGAAAAGAAGGGTTAGAAAATTAGCATTAAAACACACGTAAAACAAAAATTCAATGTAAGTGAGCCGTACAATTTTTTTCCATGCGCACACAATTCCTAAAATTATATTTTTGACATAAGAAATTCTATGAAAATTCTGCAAAATTCTTATAAATAATTATTAGATTCTCTCGTTCGTTTTATTTTAAATTTTGTGAAAAGTAAAATCAACACAAAAGCGAAAAGGTTAGCGTAAATGTTCGAGGAAGAACGTGATGATTTTACTACATGTACATAACATTCCAAAATATTATGAATTGTTTCTCGAAATATATATAAGGAATTTGTGTAACTTATATTAAATACATCAAATTGGTAAAAACACTTCTATTATACCTTTTTTTTTTAAAAAAAAAATCCATTAGGATCATTCTTTTGAATAATAACTAGATAGTTAAAATACCAATTTTTGTTTTTACTTATATATGCTAATAATTAATTTTCATATTCGTATTTCTCTGCAATACTAATGACTTTTAGAATTCTGAATGCTTCTGCTATTCTATCCAATGCACTATTTATTAATGCAGGCAAAGAAACAACTGGTGCAACTCTAACAGAACAATAATTTTATTACCACGGAACTAACTCCTAACCAACTATCCATAGTTAGTCGTAAGGGAGTTAGTTACATTTGAAAACCTATCCGGGTGAAGGTATACGTATATAACAGAAGCAAAAACAAAGTGAATTGTCCTATTCTAAGCTCATTAAAAAAAATGATTTGTGATATAGATTTAGTTGTCGAGATCTTTTTCTTAACGTGAAATGTGAATTTAACTGAAAAAATGTATCCAAAATCGGAAGCTGTTTGCACCGCCCACAAAAAAATTTACGCATACTATTATATTAATACACTTTTCACAAAAGACACTTGCATATATAGCAGGTAATGTAGAATGTTGATGTTATACAATATATTCTCAAATAGTAAGCCAATATTGTATCAAACTCGTGTTTTGCTCAGTTTTTAATAAAGCCAACCAATAGCTGCTCAATTAAGCTATATAATTTTTTTTAATTGTTTAGACCAACGGTCGGCAAACTTTTAGCTGTAGCATGTCAAACCAATCTACTAATATGATTCAGCGTGCCACACAGTAGAACATTTTTGAAATAATTTAATGCCCGGAATAACTCATGCAGAGTTAGAGAACAGAAGTCAATAGTATAGATTTACAATTTTATTATATGTATTAAGTTTACATCCTTTAAAGATATTTATTAACATAAAAACGAACAGCATAAAATATAACTATTTCTTCAACAAAAATGAAAAAAAAAGTAATAAAATTTTACATATATTATGTTTTCTTAAACATATTTATTAAAACAAGAAATAGACAACATAAAATATAAGTATTTCCCTTCATTATAGTTAAATAAAAAGATAAATATTTTAATGCGAACCTAGTGCTTGCACCACTCTAACTTCCTACAGCAAAATCTGGGATGTATAATAATTTGTGACTTTCAATTTGATACGTTTCTGAGCAATCAGTTGTTAAACAATTTCTTTGTGGACTCGAAATATTTGTCATATGAGGAAAGATTTTTTTTTGTTTAGATATGTAAAATCAAAAGCGGAAAGCAGAGTATGTGCAATGTTCTCTCTTCAAACAACTAAATCTCTTCAGCAATGGCATTCAATAATTAACAAAACAGCAGCAGATTTATCTTCAGATTTTTTTCGTGATTCCGTAATTGTCCATAATTCTGGAGATATTTGTTTTGTCAAATGAAAGGTCCGTTGCAAATTTATCAACTTCCATCCACTCAACAGTTGATAAAATTGTTGAGTAGTGCCAAGTGCCACGGAGAATTGCACCATATGTCGCATGTGCGCGTGTACCATAGGTAGCTGACTCCTGGTTTAGACGATATAGTAGAACAAGTTATAGACTCTTATTCGATATCCTTACTAATACTATAAATGCGAAAGTATGCCTGGTAGTCTTTCACGGAAAAACAACTGAATGGATTTTAACCCGCGATCACTCGCGCGGGGTGTTCTGTACACCCCTTCAACAAGAAAATCCTCCCAGGATTCTAAAAAGAATGCGCAGAGCCACGATTTTTTCTGTAGCTGCACATTTTAGGTCATTGAACCTTCAGGCCTGATACAATCCCTCTTTCTCGAACGATTGGAATGTAATGACCTTCAAAATTTATCTGGGGGACTGAGAACTCCCGCGAGAAGTAGAGCATTTGTATACAGTCTGCTCTGAATGTTTGGAAAATGATTAAAATATTATTTTTCTATACTTTCTACTATCATTATCTCATTAATTATAAAGTATATTTATTACTGGTACATACGTTTTACATAATAGTTTATGAAAAAACATAAAATTATGTGTTTTAAAATGAAAATTTTGTATGTTTAGTTTAAATTAATGTTAGTCTCAGTTGTATGCAATAAATTTAATAATTTTATTTATATAATACAAAAAACATCTTGTACTTTATAAATATGTATCATAATGACTTAATTTTATTTTCATAATTAAATACACATGTTAAAAGTTTGGGGTGTTCTCTACACCCCGGGAGTAACGGCGGTAGCAAAAACAGGCCCGAGTGACCACGGGTTAATAAAACCTTACAATAATATAGCTTATACATCAGAATAACACATAGACTATAATTGTCAAAATAGTAGGAAAAAATTCTGCCATCTGCAAAAAAGCCCGTGACAGTATATATCTATCTTTTTTGTGTGAAGCAAAGCTTTCGCTTTTGTTTTGTCTACGCCGTGCCTCAGTGCGAGCTCGCTATTAATTTATTCCGTTGATCAGTGTAATTGTCGCAGGAAGATGACGATATTAGGAATTTCATGAAATCCCTAAGGGATGGGATCAATTGACGGGAGGTGTTAAAATAACGTCTCTTCAAGGTCATTTCCATGATGAAAGTAAGTGATTTTATCAAACCCTGAACTATGCCGGGCTAGAGAGAGGGAAAAGATACCTGTCTTAAATCGAAAATAAGTGGAACAAATTTCGAAAAGGGGGAAATTTAATGAAATAATTTTAGAAATCATTCACAATGTGCGCGTACAAACACACACACACATAATTGCTGGTGTCATGAGGCAAAGAGAAAGCCCTTGCAATCCCGGGCCATGCAGCTGGTTTTTATATATAACTTCCTTGTGTTTCTTTGGATTTAATATTCTCGCAGTCATTATTCCGTAGTTTATTTTTCAATTATGTAATAGGCTCTCTATTAAAGAGCTTACCCATCACATGGGTCGATTGACTAATTATCTATTAACTTTACATTTAGAAGGAACACTTTGACTATGATGACCTAACCCGGGTTTTTTTTTTTTTTTTTTTTTTGAGGGCTACATCTGAGCAGACATCTCATATTCCTAGCTTTTCCACAACTATCTCACCGTAAAATATCAGAGCCCGGTAAAAATTTAGCCTCCATTTGTTCTAATATAGTACGGTGGTTCTTTAGGGGATTTATGATTCGAACCCCTGTCTCGACAGAAACAATGTCTGCCACAATCTTGTCACTATGACCACTTGGCGATTGCGACCACTCGTTGGTGAGAGTGTACTGAAAGAGCTATATTGTGTTTAATTGAAAGAGAGACTATATAAAATTAATTGGCCCATGTCTAAAAGTCCATTTAAAACAATTTTCTAAACAGTATCTTTTCGAATATGATAAAACATTACGTAGAGATAAAAAATATTTTAATATCTAAAGATCGCTAGTATTAAAAGACGTTAATATTTGAGTAGGGTAAGAAAATAAGTGTAACTTACGTTTTTCTAGTCTTTATTGTTAAATAGGTATTTCGCGGGTCACTTTCATGACTGAATTTTATTTTAAAGCTGTTTTAAGATTCCATTATTTTTATTTTTTGACATTTCAAGCTCTAATTCAAGAATTTAACTAACTGAGTATAAGTCAACCGCAACGTTTTGATAGTAATACTTTTATTCTCGGTCAGTTCAGAAATACTAATACAAAATGACTAAATGTACTTGCGACAACTCAAACAGCTTGTTCGCAACTGCGAAATTCTGGGCTGGGCTCCTGTAGACTTACTCGAGATTATTTAGTAGATATTGGCAACATTGAATCTTGTTTCTTAATTACAAAGATAATAAAATTAAAAGTTTTTCTGCCAGTGTGGCTTCCAGCTAAATATACGAGTGGGCTAACTTCGATGTGATTTGCATATATATACATTTCCCGAGTAATTGCTTAACGTTGTTTTGACGAATCGAGGGAAAAACTTCCGCGTGGTTTCTTTACCATCCCCCTTCGATCGGAAAAAAAAATCGCTTGGTCTCGGCGAGGTCAGGAGTGTGTCGTTGCCTCGGGGGATTAGCATTCGATGGAAAAGAAACAAAAGTGAACAATTAACCTTTTCGCTGAGAGGGATGGCCGAGGAACGACCTTTCTTTTTACATTCGAACAATCTTTTTGAGGTTTCGAGTTCTAGCTGCGAACAATCGATCAGAGGTCACGTCACACTTTCTGTAATTGTGCTCCGCCAGAAATTGTGTTACTTCGTCATATTTTTAAATGTCCGATTTTTATTGTTTTTTTGTTTGTTTGTTTGTTTTTATTTTTTTTAATCTCTCTTTCGAAGTAAGGGCTTGGTCATATTAAAATGAAGGTAGAAAGAAACTAATGTCTAGTGTATAGAGTTTAGAGATAATTGATCTATGCACTGAAATACCCTATATTACACATGCCCCTTTATGTGGTTTAGACTTAAAAAACATAGAGGTTCAGATTCAGTAAGCTAAAGCGATGGGTACTGATGATGTGTGTACTTCGAAACGAATTTTCCGAAATTTGTCTTCGGATTTATTTTTCAATGGGATTAATTCATGCAACGTCATAGTCTCATGAAAACTATAGTCACGTGTTTCCAGCCAATCAGTTCATGTGCTTCGCTGTTGCACACTTTTGCTTTTTACAGAAACTTTCTTTCAAAAAATTTATATTCATCAACAATAATACCACACGTAGGCAAACAAAAATGCACGATATAGAAAAATACATACATTTGTTACTTTTCCATTTCTCTGACGCAAATCTCGCCAAGCAGACTTTAATGCCGGCAAAACACAATATAAACATAAAAAAATTTTTAAATGTAAGTTTTCATTGATTTTTCATTTATTTTTGATGTATTATGAAAAAGACGTTATTAATAAGAAAAGATCGTGACTTGCTTGGAAAATGTGGTGGTAAGAAGTTATCAGTAGGAATATTCCGTTTGGTGTTAGTTGCATCATTTTGGCGACTTTATCGCTTGCGCCAGCAAAACGGAAAAGTGCCAAACATTTTTCTTTTTTAATTTTGAAAAACTTTTTGAAGAGTCTTATTACTTTAACATCTTTACCCAATAATCAAATTAAAGGCGTATTCAATGGGCTTGATTCATGAAGTCACATGATAAAAACAAACACGTGTTTTCCATTGAATTCAAAACAAACATTAAACTATTTGTGCTTGTTCTATTTGTAAAACTCAGATAAAATTTCAAATTTCATATTTGGGTAAAGATGTTTAAATGTTAAGGAAAAAAATTCTTCAAAAAGATTTTTTTAAATTAAAAAAGTCGTATTTTATGCTTATACTTTTAAATAAAATGCATTTTGTATACATATGTACTTTTTAAGAAGTACTTTTTCAACAGAAACACGTGATCTTTGTTATGTGACCAGTATGAAATTAGCTTATTTAACACAGAAGCTATTTTCAGTATACGAAAGATCGAGAGTTGTACAGAAAACATTAAGAGACTGTTATAAGACAACAAGATTTATAGATTAATCTAAAAATATGTATTCATTATTACGTATATAAACGATCAATGTTACTTCTGTTATGAAACAAATACTCATGACATTTCTCAGACTCTGAATGGCGGTTTTTAAAAGAGAAACCTCATGGCTTTCATGTCCCTTTTTCGAAAATTCATTTCCAAATCAAAATTATTGCATCAAGGACATATTTCGTTTGAATTAAGTTCTATCCTACATTATAAAAAATATTTTTATCAGCTCGAATATCTACTTTGTTCAGTCAGATTATTTTTTGACTAGGAAATCAGAAATATTTAAAATTTTATCAATACTAAAAAATATTGAAACAATAATTTTTGAAAAAAACAACACTGAAGGTTGACCTTGGAAGAATAAGATGTAAACAAGTATTTATAATGTGCAAGGGCACAAAAGCAAGGAAAGTAATACAAATATTTAAAAGATTAAATTAGACTTCAAGAAAAGTCTAAAAATGTATCAGGAGTAAAATGAATTAGGGGCATGAAAATCACACAGTAAAAGACAAAAATGTACATATTAATCTTTATATATAAAATTCTTCTGTGCGTGTGTATGTGACTGAACTCCTCCTGAACGGCTGGACCGATTTTGATCAAAGTTTTTGTGTGAGTTCAAGTGGATTCGAGAATGGTTTAGATTCACAATTCGGTCCAATTTCGCAATTAATTAAAAAGATATTAATTAAAAACCTTAAAACACATAATTGTTTTCCCCCTGTGTGCTGTTTATTCTGCTAATGCGCGGCAGGGGAAAAAAGGCAAGAGGGGGGAATATCTGATATTTTCGCCGTTTTTAAAATTTCAATCTAATTTTTCTATCAATATCAGACAATAAATAATTACAGTAACAGAAAGATTATTCATTTCGCCACGATACAGCATATATCTTTTTATATATAATTATTCTGTGCGTGTGTATATGACTGAACTCCTCCTAAAGAATTGGACCGATTTGGATGATATTTTTTGTGTGGATTCAAGTGGATTCGAGAATGATTTAGATTCACAATTCGGTCCGATATCGCAATTAGTTAAAAATGTGCCAAAATTATGTAAAGACGCGCGATTGTTCATAAAAAAATCGTGGGCAATATTCTTGAGGCCACTATTTTGAGCAGCAAACTTCAAGGTGAAGTTGTACTTCTACCACAAATCCCAATGATTCTTTCAGACTCACCTACCCATTCAAATGTTTGCAATTTCCAATTCGCTTGGTATTTGCTATGACCATTAATAAGTCACAAAGTCAAACAATGACAATTTGTGGCTTCGATTTCGAAAACCCTTACTTTTCGCACGGCCAATTATATGTTGCATGTCCGAGGTTTGACAAACCATCACATTTGTTTGTTTATACCCCTCAAGGATTAACCAAAAACATTGTACATTCAATGGCATTACGATAAATTTATTTTTTGTGCATTAAAAAAATATACCTGTTATGAAAATGGCTCGAGTTTTATCTTTTTTACCAAAAAAAGATTAAAAAAATTTTTTTTTAAACATAACAAGTTTAAGTTTCTATTCGGAATAGGTTCTATATTCAACTTAGTTCATAGTAAATACATACTCACATGCAATCTATAGGTCGAATTGTGGTAACTGTACATGTGATGATGTCAGGTATTCTAATAACTTTCTTTATAAAAAAATTTCTTCAAAACAATCCAGATTCTTACAATTTATTCAAAAAAGTTTGTAACTTTCAGATTTAAGACGTGTGTACAGGACAACGTCTGTCGGGACCACTAGTATTTTATAAAAGAGTTTGAGATTTTAATATCAATAAAAACAAGAATTAAAGAGCAAAAAGTCTTAGAAAGTACACACATCAGTTAATTAGAGAAAGACAAATAATAAGCTTACAAATGGCTTTAAAATATCTGTAAAAATTTCAGAAAAATACAATCACACACACAATAGTTTTAGTAAATATACCAAACTAAACAAAAGCACACACATGTGCGAAATTCATCTAAAAGAGAATGAACTCGTGAATTGCATAATTTTTTTTTCTCAATACACCATTTTTAAATTTCATTGAAGATATTTTTTTGATTTTACATTGAACAAGTAATATAAAAAAAATTTTTTTTAAGTCAATTCCTACTTAGATCAACAAAGAAAAATTTATATATTAGCTACTTTTTATTAAATAGTTACAATTAATATGAATATGTATATACATAGGACAGAATCACAACATTAATTGGTAATTAATTTTTATTAATTATCATTAAAGTATCGTATTGTCATCCAAAACAATCCTGTATAGAAAATTTCAGCTCAAAATGAGCGCTTTAAAATGTGAGAAAAAAACCTTTTCAAGTTTTGACACCAAACACCAAAATGGTCGCTAAGGCCCCAAAAATGATGCCAACGTTGTTGTATTTGTAATTCTTTGAATAATTAGTTTTAATCAATTAATTTTTATTAATTATAATTAAATTACTGTATTGTCATCCAAAATAATCATGCATATAAAATTTCAGCTCAATTGACGATTATTAACGATTGAAAATTCCACCAAGATAAATAAATATAGAGAGAGTGTGAGCTAATAGTAGGAATTGAAAAAAGCTTTGTTCTTTGTTCTTTCATCTCTCGTGAAAAAATATTAATTTGCAAGATATTTACTTTTAGATTGAAAAATTGCTAGTAATTTTTATATGTTGTATAAGCAACAATTTTTTATAAAATATTTAAATAATTGTTAGGAAACAAACATTTTTATTTGAACATAAAATACCTTAGGTTGATGTCAAAAACCTCACCCAGGGTCGGAGCACATTTTCAGGTTGAAAAGGTCCCAAAATTAGTCCTTAATTGTACCCTTGCAACACATATACCAGTGCAAAATGGTGTATTTAAAGAGAGAGAGAGAGAGTGTGTATGTGTGTAAATAAATACTTCATCAATACATACATACAGTGGCGCATACAAGGGGGGGGGGGTCCGGGGGGCCCGGAACCCCCCTAAAGCCCTTGATTTTTTTCCGATTGATTATAATTCTTATATAGTACGTAAAATTTAATTAAGTATTTGTTATTAATGATTAATTTTATTAATTAATGCTAATTATTCATTCAATAATTAGTTTTTTACTGTGTTTTGTTCCCGAAAATCGACAAAATCAAAAGGAGCATGATACAAGAATGGTGAAATTTCGACCCCGGCACCCCCTTTAAAAATTCCTGTGTGCGCTACTGCATACATATATATTATATTCAACATGTAGAGTTGGGGTCGGGAACCTTTTAGTTGTGGTCTACCAATATGATTCAGCGTGCTACACAGTAGAACATTTTTGAAATAATTCAATGGCCGCAATAATGCATGCAGAGTTAGAGAACAGAAGTCAATAATATAGATTTAAAATTTTATTATGTATTAATTTTGCATCACATTGGAAGATATTTCATAACATAAAAATAAACAGAATAAAATATAACTATTTCTTCAACAAAAATTTTAAAAAATTGAAACTGTATATATATTATGTATTTTTAAACATATTTATTAAAATAAGAAATAGACAACGTAAAATATAAGTATTTCCCTTTATAATAGTTATAGTTATAGTTAATAAAATTTTAAGGCGAATCTAGTGCTTGCACCGTTCTATTTTCATATCACAAAATCAGTGGTATAATGTGTGACTTTCAATCAGACACGATTCTGAGCATTCTGTTGTTTAACAACAATTTCTTTTCAAATTCAAAATATTTTTCGTAAGAGGGAAGATTTTTTACTTAAAAATGTAGAACCAAAAAATCGGAAAACAGAGTAGATGCAATTTTCTCTCTTTAAACAATTAAATCTCTCCAGCACAATGCCATTCAATAATTTACGAAATAGCTGTACATTTATCTTTAGTTACCAATCAGATTATTTCGTAATTTCATAAATGCTCATAATTTTGAAGATGTTTGTCAAGTAAGGTCCATAACAAATTTATCAACTACCATCCACTCAAAATTTGAGAAATTTGTGGAGTAGTAAAGAGTGCCATTGGGAATTGTACCGCGTGCCACATGTGGCACGCGTGCCATAGGTTGCCAACCCCTAATGTAGAGCTTAAAACCTACTTTGCACAATAATGTAAGAAATTATGTATTTTGCATAATTATGTACTTTGTATAAATATTTTACACCAGAAAAACTATAAGATTACTGAGGCAGAAATGTGCAGCATTACAAATAAAGTGATTTTACGGGATAATGAAATTAAAAAATAATGTTAATATTGGTTTACAAATTATTGCGCACAAACCTTAACAAAATGTAGTTACCCAAAAAAACGAAATACATACTTACCTCAGCGAGATTTCAACTATAATTTTACAGCGTTGAAGCCCACTTAGCTAAACATTTCTGAGGCGATAAAAACTGTATAATTGTAAGATCAATCACTGCTGAACCATAGGAAAAATATTTATTATTTTACATACTGGTGAGCTTAGCTGTACGAATACAAAATCATTCATTTCATATTTTCTAATTTATATAACATCTCATAATTTTCTCGCTGAGCCGCAATGTTACGACTTGGAAGATGCAACATTGTGACACCTCTTTTTGTTTCAAATCCTTCAGTAAACTGGCAACAACTATTTTAAATAAAAAAAAATCATGAAGTTAGCAACGGATAGTGAGAGTACTGAAGGGTTTTTACGTATAAAATGACAGAAAAAAGGCTGAATAATTTTCACTGTTTTGATTCTGGGAAAGTCCTCTTTCGATTGAAAGTGAGGAAAAGAGAATGAAAAAAAACTTATTCTATGCAAAACTGGTTCCGACTTCTCTGTCTTTTCATATTTAAAACTCTTATGTAAACTTAATTTGATGTAATTGTTGAGAAGGAGTGACAAAAAACAGCTGCACGAAAAGGTGGATATGTTTTTAAGACAACTTTGTAATACAATAGAATATTTCATTCGCTTTCCATTTAAAAAAAAAATATGTTGTAAAATTCTGTTTTTCCTATTTTTTATTCATGTTTACTGTTTTTATTTCTGTCTTGAGGATAAAAGTCTGAGAAAGCAATTTGCAGGTAAATAAATAATAGATTTCGCAAGTGGAAAAGTTTAACGCACTCTGTATAAATTTTGTGTTACATAGAATGTGTTAAACTCAGTCAAATCTGTGTCGTTTTATTTTAAAATAATTTTTTGTTTATTATCAACAATTATGATCCAAGACAATAAGAATTTAAGGGAGAATTTGGACGAGGATAAAAACTGAGTTGACTCTCTATATTGTCCTGATTTCCTTACAACACGTGAGGATTAAAGGTGCAACTACATTCAACGAGCTAATATTTTTTATTATTGCCTAAATCTTCAATAGAATGAGTACTTAGATTCCATATTAGGCTTCAGTAATATATATACATATAACCGTTTAAGTGTAGAAATCAGTTAATCTGCAGATTAGGTAGGTAATCTACACATTAATAAGGGTGATTGATCCTTTAAAGTGTGGAAAATCGTTTCATTTCTCAAATTACCTAGATAATCTGCACGTTATCTAATAGACACTCAGTAATCTGCACATTATCTAATAGACACTCAGTAATCTGCACACTATCTACTAGGCGTTCGTTAAAGGGAAAATAAGATCTTTGGTGGAGCAACACAGCAGCATTCATATACACTTAAATTAAATGTTTATTTTTTGATTTCTAAAGAATCAAATTAATTCAATCGAATATTCAACACATTAGTTGATAGAATCCGTTCTAAATCAATTGAAAAAGCAATAATACAAAGAATCAAACAATTTAAACATTAAAACTAAGGATATTAACAAATGTTACTTATTTATTTTTCGATACCTAAAGTATCCCGTTAGTATAATCATGCCAGCAGCAAATTAGTTTGTGATAGCCTCTCACTAGGGGAAGCCATTTCTTTATCTACTCGACCTAGATTTGTAGGAGGTAAGGATTGATGACCCAAGTTAGCCATAGTAAAAAACAATTTATTATTATCAAATATAATAATCAAAGACAATCTTACTCTAGGGGAGAAATCAAGAGTGATATATCGCAGCTCTAAATCTTATGTGAATAAGCGCCTGAAATCCTAACCGCTTAACTTTAAGTAGAGTAATCCTATGAATCCTAACTTCTTTACTTTATTTGAATAGCTAATGCCCGCTCTATAATCACACGTCTAAGTTCAGATTCTTTCTATAACGGCACTGCGTTCAGCAACTCAGCTTCCTTTCCTCCTTCTTCTTCACAACTACTAAACCTCCACTATATATATACTAACTACTCTGCATATCAAGGTTTCTTCTTGAGATGGTTGACTGTGAAATAATTCAATTGATGGCCCCAAAGATTCCCCAAGAGGATTAGTAGGAAAAACTCTGTAAAGCCCCGTCACAAGTTGCTAGAATCAGTCATCAGCGTACTGAAAAACTGTAACGCAAAGAATTAAATGGTTTAATGTATTACAATTTAGAAAATTGCGAAACATATGATAAAATTATGATTTCGTATTAGAGCAATCTAAAAATTGGTGATACTTTGAATTGCATAGCAATTGGTTTTTGCTACAAGCACAGCTATTTGTGGTACATTTATATTTGCAGTCACATATGGTTTGTTTCCAGAATATATTGGTTGTCGTTATTAAATTTACTATAAATCAATTCCAGAAGTTTTTATCAAATACATTTGCTGTCTCTGCCACTCTGTTGCTAAATGTTTAGGATGCATTATTCGGGGACAAGTCAACGTTCAATCAAAATTCCTAATAAACCCTGAGAGAAACAAACTTTCGAACTTTAACGAAACGTGATTATTTACTTAAAATACGGAAAACTCTTGATTCTGCACTTTAATGAAGCAAATAAGTTAATCTGCAGATTATTTAAATAATCTCCCCATTAACAGCTTCTGAGCTTTAGCGGTAACATACACATACCCATGATCTTTAACTATTGAGCTACATCTCTACTAGTTAGGAAAGCAGTGATTTGAATTTTAAGAAGTTTCTTAGCGCAAACTGAATTTATTATATTATTTGAAACTGACGTTCATTTGATGCACGTAATAATTTGCACAAAAATTAGTCAATAGGTATAAAATCCATCGATTAAAAATAATGTTAAATATCAGAAAGCATTGAACATTCTTGTACCCCCGAAAGGTTCGTTCTACAGTCAAGGAGCACAAGAAAAAATCTCAAGCATATTATTTATATACACCGGTTATTCTCCTTGCCAACATTCAGTTTAAAACGAGTCATTTAGGGAGCGGTATCAGAGGATAACATATTCCACAATTTTTGTCAGTTTTGGCAGTCGAGGGACGACTGCTGTTGACAACGTCCTACACGTACTTTTCTTCATCTTAAAAGCGAGTATATCGCTGCACACACTGACATGAAACAGTCCTTGTTAATAGTTTCACTCGTTTCCATGACACATTTACTAACTGTGAGGCTATTTTCGTAAAATATTAATTAACAAAACCAAATTTAAAATAATTTTTATTCAGAAATTTTTTTTTTTTGAAAAAGTGGTGTTTTGAATGTTTTTAGAAAACTGCCCCCAAATCGTCAATTTATACCCTATAAATTGTAAGTTGGTAGATGTTGGCAAAAATAATCTACTTCCTGTAAAGTTTATAAAAAGATCTATACAAAATCTCAACAGAATTTGAACTATGAATTATATAGGTTTCATATTTTATGTACTAAAACTGCAATAAGTTACACTTAAACTTAAGAAACATACAAATGAAAAAAAATTATTAATCAAAACGAGTTCATACTAGTACACTAATTTCAGATAGTTAAGATTTGTGTTTAGGCATAACCAAATCCTTGTCTGACCTAAGCAAGAAATTTTGCTTTTAAGCCTATTTAGGCTTAAGGAGGTAACATGATTCGAATTGCAAAAGAACGATTGTTTATAAAAACATAACATTGGAAAGGTATACATTATATTTAAAAAGAAGATATTTACAAAGGCATTTTTCATTCATAAGGAAAAAATAAAAGTTAGAAGTATGATAAAGTTATATTTTATACATGTTAAGGGAAACAAAAACATCAAGTGCTTAAATTTTTTTTAATAAAAATTGGATTCATAAACTAGTAAATAGATATAGACTGTTTCAAAATCTGGAAACCACAGTTCATACATCGATAGTTGTATTCAGATCCAATTTAAGCTCATTTCGTGCCCTTGGTGCAGAAGATCTATAGGTTCCCTTGGCACTGGCAAATCGAAATTTATTACCAGAAAACCTGGTTAGGTCCAGCTTATCCGGACCCCTGGGCGCCCACCCCAAGCGCCCAATGGACAAACCGGCACTGGTTGTATTGCAGACATTCATGTCTTTCTACAAACATATTTTTTGATGATATTTATCCAAAATATTTCTTTTTGCTTAAAATATATTGCATATTACATAAAACCTGTTTAAGCTAATTCTGTTTTTATTTTCAGATTGTTTGCATCGTAAACCCTCATTTGAATTATTTATTTTGTCTGATCTGTCTGCACTGTGGCTCGTTAAGAAGGATATGCTTTTAGCTTCGAGCGCTAACTACCTTCAGCTAATTGTTTTGTGACGTCAGCCACGGAATAAATACCATTCAAACTGTCGACACCAACTCATTTATCTAAAAATAAACTTTTATTGTGGAACAAATGAATTTGCAACAACTGCAGCATTGAATAAAGAGAAAACACGAGCGCAGAAGATAAACCAATTACGACAGTGAGAGAGCTTTTAATGGTCTGTCTCTTTCATGGGGAGCATTAATAATATGAAAATTGTTTCGGGAAAACAAAGTCTCACGTGATAAAATGCTTGTAAATTAGCACACTAAATGGTATTGAAAGAAAAACATAATTCATATAATAATACTTCATCTAATAAATGCCTCCAGCTTTCATAAAAATTTGTCACTTATTTGTGTAATTTTATGACAATAATAATATTCAAAGAGCTTACTGAAACTACAATGGAAGATAATTATTATAATGAAAAACAACAAAAGCTTTATAAATAAAATACGTGAATCGAAAATATTTTTCAGAATTTCAAAATCTACCTATGCGAGAAAGATGCTGTCTGGTATGTAGAAAATGGGAAAAAAATTAAATTAAAAATTAGTTTTTATCTTAAGTACTTCCCCAAGGGGAATGGAATTAGGATATCTCAGCATTTTATAGTAAAAAGTCAAAGTAATTTTTATTAAAGAAAAACAGATATTTTGGGTTTTTTTTAACATTTATGGCGATGACAAAATACGTACTAAATACGTAGTCGCAAGAAAAAGCATCAGGTGTATTTAATAGTTATTTTAGCATTAAATTTTAAAAAATTACTCTAATGACATTGCACGATAAAGCGGAAGAAGGAAAAAAGCATGGATCGGACTGAGATTGGACGGTGTGGGGTCAGAGTTGAAAATGTTGAAATGAATGACTCTGAAATGCTGTAATGTACATTGCACTATTCACTACTCACATTACTCAATAATCATCATGCCTGGTTATTTATATTAGAAAAGTTTATTTTGAGTATAAAATTATCTAACCAAAATTAAGTCTTTTTCCAATTTTTTGAGAATTCAATCCCGTATTGGCAGTAGTAAATTGTTCGAAAATTTTTTATTATTATTTTTCTTTTGATCTCCATACCATAGAACATCTTTTCCGTATAGGTACTTTTACGGATTAATAATAATTTTTTCTCTCCATATACCCACGATCCACCCTAATACATATGGGGATTTTTTTAACCCTTTATCTACCGCATTATGATCTGTACTTTTTTCATGCAATTTTTTTTTTTTTAATCACTACATTGAAAATTAAGGGATATACATAAAAAAAAATACTCAACTTTGGTAAACTTAACCTGTTAGAGCTAATTAATTAATTAAAGATAGTCAACTGTAAAATTAACTATATACTCTGTTCACTTAAAATAAATAATCAAATCGTTTCTAAGGCCTTCATTTACATACAAAAAAAAAGACACACTTTGACCCTAATTATTTTTTCGGGACAAAAATGACAATCTTCGCAATGCGCTGGAAACGCCGTCAGCTGAAAACGCAATTTCTGCTATAAAACTGATCGACTACCCCGCTAAAATACTCATCATAAAACCCGTACTGCCATATATCTTAGAAGAGTGGATTTAAAAGAATATTCCTGCTAAGTATCGTCACAGTATTCGTAAAAATAGTTATTTTATGTAATTTTAAATTGAGTGATACTTATAAGTAATAAGTATACTGTAAGTACCGTCGGTTGATAAAGGTTAAACAGAGCCACCTGGAGCTAGATCTAACAATCGTAATGGCACCAAACTTGGTATGGAGACAAATATATGTATATATAAGTTTCCTTAAAAAATAATTTAGTTTATAAAATCTCTGATATGCGTTTTCATATGCGGAAAAACCACACCAGTAGTTACGGCTATGAAAACATGCTGACAGCTCCGAAGAACTATATTCACAGTTAAGTGAGCTAACTCAAGTAAATATGTGACTCGCATTTCCAGAACATGCGTTGTTGGTAAAGTTGAATTAAAGATGTACAACAGCTCCTCGTGAGCTTAAAATCCAACAAAAGCTGCATAATGGGATTTTATCGTTAAGTGCTTTGAGTGGAATTAACAAAAGTTCGAAGAAACAGAGTGGCTGACAATGTGCCCTGGCGGAGGACGTAAACCTGTGTCAGAAAAGGTAATATTAGATGTTGCAGCTGTAATCGTCGACAGATCAAAGAATACTGTTGTTGACACATATCTTATGTGTCAACAACAGGACACGGATTATAGTGTGGAATAATCCTTGTGTCATGTTATGCGCGGCCTTAGGAAATACTAGGAAGGCAGGTTTGCAGTCTCAGAGAATGAAGGTCTTGCGGAATGTGTGGCCGAATTTCCCGCCAGGGAAGTTATTGTTGTTAACGCGACTTAACATTTCCCTGTTGTCTTAAATGCGTTATTGTTATTATTATTTTTTTAAAAAATTTTGAATTGTGCAACGTCATAAATATACATATCGGTGATTTTTGGAATTAATGTTTTTTCCTCGGAATCCTACTTCTCTTATCATTATCCATCTACATCCCCAGCTTGGTGCCATTTCTTGTGTTAGATCGATCTACAGGTAGTTCAGAAAAGTGTCAGTTTTTAAAAAATTGCCCTAGTTATATATATATAATGTAGCTATTAAAACATTGTTTGGTGCATCATTCCTTTTGAAAGTATAGTATCTGATACAGAAAATGGACTCAAAACTTCTTACATTATAGTATTAACTGTATCATGGCTATTTAAAATTAAGAATCAGGGATTGAATGGTTTTAAGCAATGAGCTAAATTCATGTGACGTCTTAGTCACATGATAATTTCAATCATGTGTTTCAAGCCAATCAGTTCCAGCTTTTCACTGTTGCCAAATTTTTTTACGTTAACTTTTTAAAAATACTTATTTGTCTACGATAATAACACACAAACAAAAAAAATGCACTTTATTAAAAAATACACGTATAATGTAAGGATGTTTTTTTTTTTAATTTTGAAAAAGTTTTTGAATAATCTTAATATTTGAACACATTTACCCAATTATCGCATTGGAAATTTTATCTAAATTTTATAAATAGAACAACAAGCACAAATCTAATGTCAGTTTTGACTTCAATGGAATACACGTGATTGCATATATCATGTGACCGTCATGAATTTAGTCCATTTCGCGATTGATGTACGATAAATCTGAGAGTCTGTATATTGCTTTTGCTTGGAAGTTTGCGGATTGAAGTGGCTCAACTCCAGTTCTCGTCATTTGACTGTAATTTAAAGTTATGAGGTCTGTGTTGTGTTTCTGAGTACGACGTTAAGGCGTGTCGGAAAGCTAAAATCTTATTTTTTTGACCATTTGAGATTTTTACATTTTCAAATTGTATAGATCTTAACCTTTCTAAAAATACCTTACCTTAACCTCTAGGGTAATTAGAAGCCCTTAAAACCTATTTTTAAATAATCGTTGAAACTGGGTCACGCCCATTTGAATGGAGAAAAATGTCAACAAAGTACTTCGTTTTTGCTTAAAAGTTGAACGTCTGATATAAGCCAAAACATGTATCTTTTATTTTAAATTGAGCCTTTTCTCTTTTTTTTATTTCCTAGCCGATTAGAAGCCTCACTGAATACATTAAAATCAATTTATCTCAAAATGTAAATTTTGATGTTCGATGTGCCTTTCCTGAGAAACTATTGTTCACAGGTATGTGATTTTTTTATGATATATTTATAATGATGGCTAATATATACTGAAAAGAACTTTTTTTAAAAATCTCAAAAATTCATTTTTTACAAATTTCTTTTCTGAAAATAGGTCAAATTCCCCTATGTTTGATAAAATATTTTATAAATTGTAAGCAAATTCAAAATTAGCTAAAAGTTCATTTCAGTAAAATGTAAAATGTGTACTTTACTTGTATGAAAAATTTCAAGCATGTACATATAGTAGATTTTGAGAAAAGGTACATCGAAAACAGTCAATTTAACATTGTCAGTAGAGAGAGAGAGAGGTTTCCAACTCTTCTGAATAAAACTATCAGTTTATAACACAAATTACACTCTATTTTAATATATTGTAAGAGTTTGGTCAATTTAAAAGTTTGCGATATTTAAACTGACATTGAACTCACGAATTTTTGTTTCTATCCGCGCGCGCGATGTCCACTTAACTATTATAAGATCAATAAAATCTAAAGTGTGTTTATTTAATTTTCATATCTGATTTTCTGGTTGCTAGGAGCTTATATGTTTATAAAACTACAGGGAAGTATACAAAGTATTTCAACACACTAAATAAATTTAAAAAATTTACATTAATATTTTTTAAACATTGTGTTAGAAATGTATTTCATCTTTCTTCTTTTATCTTATTTTTTGATCAATAAATGAAACTGTCTGAATAAATGGCCGTTCAAAATAATCGACAAAGTAAAACTTTAATTGTATTGTTGTGAGAGTTACAATTTGAATTTTCTGGAATCGATTGTGAGAGTACGCTTGCAGTACACTTGCTAGATCTCTTTCAAGGAACAAACAAATTGTAATAAGTGATATACTCTTTAGAAATGTGGAATAAACTTTAGCAGCAATTAAACTTTAGAAAGAAGAAAAACACTCCTAGAGAAATAAGTACTATATTTGAATCATTGCTAAGAATTGATTGATTGTTTATTAACGTACCTCTTAGGTGAATGCTATTAACCCCTTAACTGGCGGTTAAAAATAACGCAATTCACTCCCTAATGCCACCGTTTTTCACATAGGCGTGCTTATGCGGTGTATTGAGAGGAAAACAAAAGGCCCAAATAAGCAAATTTTTCTCTGAAATAAGTAAATCCTACACACAAACACTGGTAAGGTCATTGCATTCCAGGATTGCATTCCAAAACTTTCAGAATGCTTTATAATTAGCTCAGCAAAGAAAACAATCGGATTTCGGTAGGACGTATATATACGTCCCGGCCACTAAACGCACTGGTTGAGCGAGATGGATACACTCGCCGGCGGCAGTGAAGGGGTTAACAAAGAGTTTCATAATAATTTTAAGCAATGGTAAATGGCTATCGGACTGATCCAAGTAGCCGTGGTAAAAACTCTAACGAATATATATATTTATTAAAAAAAGATTAAATTATTTTAGAGGTGTTCGTTAATTAACCAATTTTTGCCAAGAAAAAAAAAAATTAAAAGTCACCAATTTTTGATTTTTGAACTTTTTAAAAATAATTTCATCCAAAAACATATCGATCTAAACGACACAATATAAATCGTGGGGTTTATTAAATATATATCCTATATGCTTTTTTTCTCGTTGGGTTGTTGTGAATTTTATTTCAGAAACTCACCCTTTGTAGGGAACGGATATTCCAGCGACTATTCAATTAAAATCAAGTTAATTAAAAACTAATTAAAATTCAATTGAACTGGTTATTGATTGAAGATGACCTTCGTGAACACCATCCGCCTCTGTCTGTAATTGGTGCACACAATTGCGGGATTTACTGTAATGATGTTATGTTATCTGGAAGGTAATAAGCGCGCGGACGAGGAAATAGATCGCGCAATTAGGAATGCCTTTTGTCAAGGTCACATAACTTCCTCAGGATTTAACGAGAAATACTTTAAAAAAAAAAAGCTACCCTAAAGCGGAATAATAAGCTTGAGCCAACAGGGAAAGTTGGTCTTTCTATCAGTATAACTTCTTTCCTCAAAATTCAACAGCTATCGAACACCATCGCTGCTTCAAAGAAGTAAAAGAAAGAAAGAAGAAAAAAAAAAAAAAAAGACACACACAGAACCCGTAATTTGCGCGTCCGTTTTGCTGCTTGTCTGCGACCTTGGACATAATACCAGAAAGACGACAGGATGAGATTTCGTCGTTTTTAAGGCGACCAAGCTCTAGTTTCCTTGTCTTTTTTTCCCCCCAAATTGATCCATATGTTTTGGAATGAGTGTGTCAATAATTCTGTCATCATTCAGTGTTCATCTGATGGCATTTGTGACACTTGACTTTTGCAAGATGTGAACACTTGCATTTGAAATATTAAAGGGCAAAAAAGATATAAAAATGGAAAAACATCTTCTTCACTCGATTTCATAACTAAAAGAAAAAGGTGAGTATATTTAACACGACTACTTATTGCACCGTTAAAATGGGGCCATTTACTAATTTTTAAGTAATAATATGTATATTTTTAAAAAAAGCTTACTTTTTCACAGATAACGAAAAAGGACAGAAATGAACATATAAAAATAAGTAATTCATTTGGTTTTATATATCTTTTTATGAAGAGCAAATTTTTCTCAATTATATATAGTTAAGGCGGCACTTGTAAAATCACCTGTGATATCGCCCCCCCCCCCCTTGGGTGCCATTCTCTTTGATTATCAGCATGAGCTAGAGGTGTAGGATTAACGAAAGAACTAGAAGATTCCATGATCTTAATTTGTCTTTACCTTAAACTTAAACGTCTAACAGATTAGATAATAATAATATATGTGAGAAAATCTACAATGTGACAAAACACACAATATAAATAATACCGAACTAACGTAACTCGGGCCACTATCAATAACTAACTCGCCTAAACTCAATTCCAATAATATATCAAGTCCTAATATTGAATAGTCAATCCTACCTTAATCCGATCGCCGATCCAATCTAAAGGAAGTTGTCTATTTACTCGAGTGCAATGGTATGCACCTTGACCTAATGGACCTATCTTCGGGATAACCTGTGTTGGCTGTCACTTCACAATTGAATCACGCACTCTCTTAAGATTCCCCAAATTGTCACGCCGCGCTTACTCTAACTTCTGATATTTAAAAGCTTTCTAATTTGCATCTTTTATTCACGTTTCACTTCTTGGGTTTTGGTTGGAAAAGAGTTGCCATTAGTTCTGGCCCCAAAAGAACCCAAAGAACATGTTAATGAAAAGACGCGTGAGCCCGTCACACACCCTCAACCACCATCATCTTCAGCCAGTCGAATATAAAATACTGAATATAAATCTGATGCAAACTCTCTGCGAAATTTTACTCAAATCGTCTGCTGATTTGTAACTTTTATTTTAAGGAGATTATACAATATGGAATGATAAATAAAGCTATTGTGTGTGTTGGAAATGTTTTTTCCTGATTTTTCGGACATGGTGGAGTTCTATGATTACTTCTAGATCAAAAATCTATCATTTTTTTTAAACAATATTGGTTTCAAGAGAGAAAGAAGTTCTTGGCGGAAGATATCTTTAAAAATGACTAAAACGATCATGGAAACATACGAAAAAATGTAACTATCATGAAACCCGATACGGAAAAGACATGATAGATAGGTTTGAAGGCTCAATGATGGATGATCATTCGCTCTTAACGAATACCACACACACACACACACACACAGTTCATCCTCCGAGCTTGGTGGTAACAGTGCAAGCAAATAACGACTGTCTCATCCAAATGTGTCCAGTGAAAGAAAGCTCAAGAGAGCAAGGCAGCCAAGAAAGCATTTGAATATCTGTCAAGGTTTTTTGGATGATGTGAACCATATGTTATCGGGTTTTACCTTCTAGATAAATTGCCTTGGGTTACCCCTGAAAGAAGGGTACTGCTACCGGCTACAGCACGTCATCTATATATCCTTGAGTTATCAACGTGCCACCAATAAGGAATAGCAATGAACATCAGTCGTAGGCAATGGCACATCTCAAACCATGATACTCTACTGTCGTGCCGATCCAATGTTGCGATTGTATTAATCCTGTTACCATGTCGACTGCCATTGTTAATACCAAAGTCAGATTTGTCGAAGCTATCCAACTCTGTGCCATTTTTAAGCGAAGTATTCTTGGGATTACTGGCGTTATCCCGCGAGTAATTAATATTGAATTTTTCTTGATAGAAAAGTAGCCTCAGCACGTCCTCTACATATCGTTGGATCTTTATAGTGCCTTCAGCTTCAATTTGGATCAGAGGTGACCGGTTATCGTAAACGATGATGTTAGGAGCCATAACATACAAAGTTGTCACATGGTGTTGCATTCAGCAATTTGCGATCGAACTGAACCTATTACCACGTTGATGTCAGGCTCATACATAATGATTGTCAATGTTTAAATAGAAATGTGAGTCTGCACAGAACACTAGACTCTGTGTAATTTCTCCTTGCACGTAGATTTAGCGTGACATCATGGTAAACAGGAATCCCGGTGCTATTTTTTCAATGGAAATATTTCTATGGAACACCGTGAGCGCGATTCGGTGCTATTTTGTCAACGAGTTTTCACAATGTTTTGTACATGCTACAACTCGCTGAAACGGAATTCTGAGCTTTAATTGTTTTACGATGGTTGTGTAGGTCAAGATATGCTAACTTTCTTCCTGCAATGACACCCTTCAGAGGTAGCGCATTGTTTTTTCCCATTCGTCTTCGTTACCTTGGACACGCGTGCAGTATTTGACAAAAGGACCAAACTTCTCTTCAGATATTGATCACTTCATGTCGCGTGAATTCATCAGTTTGCTGGAACTGCCTCATTTGGTAAAGACTTGAGATCTCTGCTGCGACATGTTTCTCTGTAGACCATAAACAAAGTTACTTATGACTTTTTTCCGCCAACAGAAAACCATGACTGTTGTGTTTTTTCTTCCCTGGTATATTGCTTATCTTGCATAGGACAGCTTGCGCGATCTGGATCATTTACCTATTTCGGAGGGCTTGCTCTTACACTGCGATTTGCATTCTTTGTTTTGTGTTACTCCTATGTTAGTGTTGCCTTTTTACTATCACGCAGTGTATTTTGATGCTGAAAAGCCTTGAATGTCTTTGTCTAACCTATGGAAAAATTTTTCGTGCACGCATGTCGAACAATGGAATATAACAAATATGTCTTTCATATACAAGGGTAACGGAATAGGAATAAATTATGCAAAGCAAAATATAAGTATATACATATTTTAAGTAACTGGAAATTAAAGCGTTGTTTTCTTCAAAAATTTATGTGAAGAATAAATACATTCATTGTTTTATCTAGAAACAAGTAATATAAAAAAAAAAAATTAAGTCAATTCCTACTTAGATCAACAAAGAAAATTTTTATTTTAACTACTTTTTATTAAATAGTTGCAATTACTATAAATATGTTAATACATATAACAGAATTACAACATTAAGGGGTAATTAATTTTTATTAATTATCATTAAAGTATCGTATTGTCATCCAAAACAATCGTGTATATAAAATTTCAGTTCAACTGAATACTTTGAAACGTGAGGAAAAAATTTTTTTAAAGTTTTGACCCAAGTCGCTAAAAATGAAACCAACGTGGCTGTATCTGTAACTCTTTAAATAATTAGTTTCAGTAATTTTAATTGATTATAATTAAAGTATCGTATTTTTACCCAAGACAATCGTGTATAGCAAATTTCAGCTCAATTGAGCGCTTTAAAACGTATTTTATTAACGATTGAAAATTCCACCAAGATAAATAAATAAATAAATAGAGATTGTGAGCTAATAGAAGGAATTGAAAAACATACACCAGTGTGTTTAATTTAATTTTTTATTCATATATATATTTTGTTTTATACCATGCCTGATAATGGTTTGTTATTGCCGAAATAAACAATACAATTTCCTGGATTTACAATATTTAATTTTAATTTTTATTCGGTAAACATTTATCTGATAATGGTTTTATTTTGAATAAATCTTCGTTCAAAATAAAACTGATGTATGAAATCAAATCTGCTTTTTTAATTATTTTAATTTATATACTAATTAGTATTATTTAATTTCCTGCACATATGGCAACAGCAGGCAAAAATAGACGCTTTTCTGAAAAAAATATCAAAAAGGCCACCAAGAGAAAACAATTATTCATAGTAGGTCATGGCAATAAGCTCACCACATGTAAACTCTCTGTTAAAATAAATTGCATAAATGTAGAAGAGATGCTACTTATTAGTTTCCATGAGACATCCTCTTCAAGGTCAAATTGTTGAGCTCAATTTTTTACTTATAAACAAAGTCTAAATGCAGTTTAATTATAACGTTTTACTTTAAGAAAAATGAAATCGAATACATCTTTTAAGTGGTACTTAGATCTTCAATTCTAAATCAAAAGATTTTGTCTTACACTTCTTTTTTTTTTGTAACCGTGACATTTGCACTCTGACGACTTTTTATACCTTCACTTACATGATTCTATAGCAGTTTTTAAAATTTATTTAGGTGAGTAGAATTTAGAGAGTCTAGATAAGTTAAGTTGTACATTGCTAGAGAGATGTTTTTAGTATTGAAATGAATCATATTTTCGGTATATATATATAGGTAACACATATCATTATCTTTAATGGTTGAAGCACAAATAAAAAGCAAATTAAATTTGTTAAAAGCTTTTACATTCTCTTTTGTGTGTGAAAAGCAGGAGGGAGAAGAAGGAGAGAAGAAAAAGTGCCTTGTGTGTTGTATGTGTGTTATATATAACAGAACACATCAAGAGAAAAATAAAGTTTTCATTTAAAGTTACGTAGTTCTATCCAGTTACAATATTTCTTGTTCTCATTTTTTTTTCCAATTACGAATACATGAATTCTTTTAATTCGTGATAGATGAATTAAAGTAGATTTTTTTTAAATACCCCGTACAGTTTGTTTTAAAAAAAATGGAACGTCCTAAAAATTTGTACTGAAAGAATGCCTTAATTTGTGGGTTTTTTTTAGATCTAAAGGAATAAAATGTTGGATGTAATTAAATTAAGTTTTTCATTAAGAATTACTTGAAACGAAATGAAATAGTATGTTAATTAACAACACCAAATTTGTGTAAATAGTGTTTAATTATCATATTGGTTCCAAAAATATGTACGGAAATATAAGAAAGTTATATAAGTTTTACTTTCACTTGCTTCATTGCAGAGCTCCCGCAATTAGTAAGATGCAAAACATATTTCAGAAATAAAATACTTTTCTTTTTATACATTTACTGAAGTAAAATATTCAAAACTCTTGAGATGTAGAACAAGCCTCTACGTGAAACAAAATCAGAATACTTGTTAAATCAACAGAATGGACAAGGAAAATGCAAATCACAAATTAAGAACTTTTGAAAACCACCCTATGTTTAAATCAGAAGAAATCCATTTTAAACACAAGCCAGCAACAATTGCAATTGGTTGTGTATTCAGTAAGAAGAAATGCGATTCCTCTCTTTGCTGTTCAAAAAGTTTCAACTGTTCTCTAAACTGCACCTATTGCAACTTTTTCTAATTAAAAAAGGGACTGTTGTGACAAAAGATGTTAAGCAGTTAATAATCCTTAATATAAGAATAAAACGATAAACGACAAAGTTAATGTCATTGTGTGGTAAAAGCGTGGGGTGCTCGATATTAGTTGTTTTAATTCTTTCCTAGTTCTATTTACCGAAATGCTGAGTTAGTATAAAAATGTAGTAGTACAAAGCATCCCACACACGCTTTTACCTCAATGTCATTAATTTTCTCGTTTATTTTATTCTTATATTAAGAATTCTTATATTAAAATCTATCATGGCGAGTCTGATAACTCAAAAAGTTACAAATGTATTTCTAAAACACTTTTTGAACCTGTTATATATGTTATTTTTTAGAGAATGTACTAAAATATTTCTTATTGTATGAATACTTTTTGAGTTATGGCTTGTTATTTGAATAGTGGATGTCACATTTCTTATTATGTTTATTAAATCAGCTCTAAAATTTTCAAATTTTAATCAAACATTAAAATTTTAGTACATTTCCTAGAAAAATGCATCTTATTCGTTTTAGTAATACTCTTACTAATATAAGTTTATTACTTTTTTCTCTAATTGCCTTGAAGTTTTTCAAAAAATATTGCTAAAATTTCACTTATAATTGTGATTTTTCTAATATTTAAGTAATTTATTTTAAATATTAGTCCTAAAAAATTGAGTCCTAAAAAAAGCATTTATAATGCTTAAATATGATATTTTGTCAAAAAGTACTACGAACGTGTTCGGATACCTTAAATCAAGATCTGATATTCAGTTAGTCTGAATCACTGATTTAGTAATAATTCGTATCATCATACAGTTCGTTTCCATCGTACTTGCTGATTGCACCTAAGAATACAAAACGAGAATACAATAACTAAGAATAAAAAATGAAGTTCACTCCATTCTCAACATAGTTGCTGTATCAACTTTAGGAAAGGAAAATGAATTAACATGAATAATTAAAATTGATGGAACTGAGTAAAATCTATCTTTTAGTATCTACTGTAGTAAAAGAGAATTCCAGAAAGATCTGTCAAAAAATTTAATACATTTTTAATAAGGTACAAGACATATAAATTAAAAAAAAAAAAAAACATGATTTAATATTTTTTTCAGTGGGATTGAATCCATGATATTGAATTGCAACTTTATTTTACTTTTTTGATAAAAAAGCTTTCACACCCTGCTGTTTTCCTATTTTTTTTTCTTATATAACATTCAGTCAAAAAATTTGTCAAGATGCACTCGAATTTTCACTTCATATTTCTGGTTGTTAAGGTAATCTTGGCAACTATTGATATAAAAATTAAAGAATTGTACAAAAATGGCGAATCATCTAGTATTAAATAGCAAATTGTAAAAAAATAGAGTTGAGTTTGGTGTTTTATGGCGCAAGAGCCAGTTTTGGCTATACTGCGCCAAACATTCATAGGTCTGTGGTCTGGACGGGGAAAGAAGAAAAGAAAAAATTGGATGACAAGAAGAAGGGCCGAAAATAGAGAAGGATCACTGGGGTACCCCGGGATCGTGACACCCGTGTTTACCAAAGAGAGTAAATCCCTTGGGAAAAGGAAAAGATCACTAGGGTACCTCGGGATTATGACACCCGCACCCACCTAAAGAAGGTGAGCCCCCTGAGGGGATAAAAAAAATAGAGAACCATCTGTAATCATTCAAAAAATAGGCTTAAAAAGTTCTTTTGAAGCAGAGAATAAATATTCTGTTTGTCAAAATATAGTATAAATTGCAATATTTTTTCCTATGATATTAATCCATATTTTGGAAAATAATATTAAAATCATAGAGAAAAAACAGACTTCTTTAAAGCAAAGAAAAAGAGAATTATCACCTACATCCTGCCACGACTATTGCAGGAACAAATGTGAATAGTTAACGGAACGCATAAAATATGTATTGGACAACTCGTCATAGGTATCGAGTTAAAATTACATAATTACTTGAATTGTATGAATGAAAATTAATTTAAAACTAAGCACAAATCGAATTTCTTATGAAAAAAAAAGAAAAAAATGGCGAAGTAAAGTAATAAAAATGGCACGATTGTTTCGCTATATTTATTGCAGTAGAATTATTAGCTGTGAGCTATGTGCTTGCTCGAATCAAGTGTTCCTAAACAAAACAAAAAAAGGAAGTAGATTGCAGTTTGACTCAAAAATATTAAAATGTTTTGAAAGGCAGAGGAAAACTGTATACTTACCTAAAAGGCTTAAATTTCTCTTTGAGGATAGCAGCGGAGGATATTTTACCCTCATCCTCGTGCTCTGACCCTCGGGGGCTTTCATCTTTGATAGTATCCATGATGCTGCGACCTAAAAAAGAAAGATCCCAAATGAGAGAGAAACTCATTTCATGGAATGGAATTTGTAAAGCTTAGGAATGCAGAAATTGAATTGTGTATGCTTGCGAAGTATTCTTAGAAAGATATATTGAAATTTGTTTCTCAGAAAGAGAGAGAGAAATCTTATTTTCTCATTTAGTTTGTTTTAATCCGCGAAGAACTGTCTCCTAACTGAATCAGATTACTATAACCAGCTTCAGGTGATTGGGGAGGGGGGATCACACACACATAATAAAAACAAAGAGAGGATAAAGACCATGAAAGAGCTAGAAATCTGAAAAAAAATGCAAGAGCAAACAAATATGTTAAATGCTGCTTGAATAAGGAAAGTTTAGGAACTTTTTGCTAATTTATAAAATTAAATGATTTGGTTTTTATTGTTTATGGCACAGCATTCAGGAGCACTATGAGGACTTACACGTAGTTTTGCCCCTCAGTTGAGTGACGAGGGTGATATATGAGCTGCAACTACCTGAGACGTCTTATGGCATGGACCAACTGGGTCCGAACCCAGGGTGGGGCCTCGTTTTGTTCGGTATTCCGCCTTAAAACGATCGTGATCCGAATTATTTTCATCGTTAAATGTTATCCTAGGTATATTATCCGAAAATGTGGTAATTTCGAACTATATGCCAATTGACAACAATGGCAAGGATGCATTATTATGTCATGTCGATTATCCATGTCTTGGCCTAGGCCTACCACCATACATCATTATTACTCATTTAGTCGAAAGTCGGCAGTAGGTCAGAACAGTTTGTGAGATTGTGAATCATGCACATTTAGGATGGTGACGGATCTATTCGCGATCCTCCCACTAATCCTCATGGGAAATCATTGGGTTATCAATTCTCGTTATTCACAATCAACCCTTCGGAAGAAGAAAATCGTGATATGCAAATTAAATTTACTATATATAGTTGAAGTTTTCTAGCTAGAATAGAGAATAGGAGAGGAGATGAACAAGAAATCTGGTGAGATCGTTATTGAATTATTGTGAATAATACTTATTAGGAGAAAGCTTCAAAAAGATGATTGCTTACTGAGATTATATATAAATTAATATTAGATTAAATCGGACGATAGATTAGATCCTATATAAATTAAGGGTCGAGTTTGATAGTCTCCTAATCTTTCGTGTATTATCGTCGTTGTCCCACTTTCGCGGTTAGTACCGAGACATTCTCTTACTGTTATTAAGTGAATTTGTGCCATTTTATTGTGTGATCAATAAATAGATTGATGGACCATGGCGAATGTTTCTTCCTTACCTCCCACATATCTAGGTGCCCAAGAAAGAGGTGAAAACCTCTCACAGGGTTACCGTTTGTGCGAGTATTTGATAACTTTAAGAGTATAAATTTGTTGTCTTCTTTTAAGGGTCGCATGTGAGGCCACATTTTGTATAAAGGGCCCAAGGCCTCAAAAAGTCTTAAGACGTCACTGGCAACTACATTATCCAAATTTCCATACTATTCCAACGTGAGGACTTTCAGTCTCGATAGATTTAACGTGCATCGTCCCCTCAACATGGAGGATCTACAGAGGCACTAAAATTCAAATTCACGACTCGACAACGTTTCTCATGAGTTTGAGACCATGAACGCTTTGCTACCGTGGCCACGATGATATTAAGTGAAAGTTTTGGAATAAATTCGTTCATCTAGACTCAAATTAATTTTAAAAATTTTGATTTTGAGGACATCAAAGTATATGAGTATCTTTATAACGACGATCAATTCAAAAGAAGCAACACAACGAATTCAAACAAATATCAATAAATTCAACATATATATATATATATATATATATATATATGTATGTATATTTATTGAAAAAAATTATAAAATTCCCGTGCACCACAAAGTATCGCACGGGGCTTACAGAAGTATGTATTAATCACACATTACAAGGGAAATAAAAAAAACTATAAATAAATAAATAAAAAACAAAAAAAAATTGAGGTTAAGAAGAATTACAAATATTTACAACAAATTCACTGAAATTAGTAAAAGCACTTCTGGTGGAAAGAAGTTGGTGAAAATTCGGTGGCCAATTAATGTTAAGTCTCTTGAAAGCCAGTCTTATAATCTTTCTCTTTTTGACATACTTGGAACACAGAAGGATTACATATTCTACATTTTCCTTGTCACCAATATTACAGTCACAGGAAGATAAAGGAACTAAATTAAATTTGTTCAAGTAGCTTTTGAAATTTCCGTGACCAGTGAGAAATTGGGTTATTTTGTAGTTAGTGTAAAAATGATGGCATGACAGTCTCTTATTAATGGTTTGGAAAAAATTTCTTTGTTAAGCTCCCTTTATTAGAAATGAGATATTCTTGGTTCCAAGACTTCACCATTCTTTCTTTCGTGATCTTCTTGTAAAACGATTTAGGAATATTAACGGCAATGTCAGTTTTGCACTTGGTTGCAGCCTTTGCAAGCCAATCGACTCGCTCATTCCCAAGAACGCCCGTGTGTCCGCGAACAAATGCAAAATCTATTGAGATGTTTTTATCTTTTAGGCTTTAAAGTTGCTTTTGGATCTCGACGATTATGTTGAGAGAATCCAAGGAAGAAAGAGAGTTCGTAAATTATATTAAGAGCCTATAAATGTCATGTTCTTTAATGATTCGCTGAGAATCTTGTGACGGATTTAAACGCGTTTTTCCAACTAATCCTCTTGGGAAATCTGTGGGCTATCAATTCGCGTTATTCACAACCAACCCTTCGGAAGAAGAGAATCGTGATATTTAAATTAACTTACGATAAATAAGCGAGATTTTCTAGCTTGAGAGAGAGAAGGAGAGAAGATATAATCGAGCGAGGTGAGGTTGCTGCTGAAGGTATAATACTAGAATTATAGTGATTTGATTCTTATTAGGGGGCAACTTTAAAGTGACGATTGTTCACTAAGATTGAATTGAGATTAGATTAAATCGGATGATAGGTTAGATCCTTAATTAAGAAAAGAATCAAGTTTGATTGTCTCCTAATCGCTAACGTTTTACTGTCGTTGTTCCACTTTCACGGTTAACATTGAGACATTCTCTAACTATTATTAGTTGAAATTGTGTCTGTTCTTTGTGTGGAAATAAATAGATTAGTTGGATCATGTCGAGTGTTTCCTACCTTCCCCCCACACATCTAGGTGCCCGCGAGAGAGGCACGAGCCTCTTACAATCTTATCTTGTATAAAAAAAACTATTTATTTCTGCATAAATATCACTTTAAGAAGTTACATAAATGGGTTCTCTCATTGCCATCTACGTAATACATCCAAAGCAATAACAAACATGTGCATGAATTAATTCAGTTCAGTTCATATCTTCAGTTAAAGTTACACTATAAATACAGTTATATTACAAAATAAGTCAATTATTATAAAAGGTATGTGACAATAAATAGATTAAAAAAAAAAGAGTTTGTTCGTAATATTAAAGCTACAATAAATTACAATTTTATTAATATGCTTACTGAAAAAAGAGAAAAAAATCCTTAAGATTTCTTTCATTGTTTTTATAATATATATGAAAAATGAATTTACATTTTTAAGAGAAATTTAGTTTTAAACTTTTTTTAAATTTAAAGCCCAGTTTGAAAATAACAGCAGGATTATCCTATTCATTTCAAATTGCTGAAATCAATTTTTATTAAATAGTGTGTAATGTTCACATCTAATTCCAAATAACTCCATCTTAATAAAATCCTTTTAATCCCTCTAACCACTCTTGATGAATGAACTTCTTTAGAAATGGCATAGATGGAATTATAAGGACTATATTTTTTCATTTGCGGTTCAGTTTCATAGCAAACAGCTACACATAACTCAGGCGCAAAAATTTTGGAGATCCTAAAGTAAACCATCTAATTTTGTATCATTTTCAAATATTTTCAGGTGTGCACCTTCAAATAAAACGAAAAAATAATAATTTTTTTGTTAATTTTTGTAATTATCTCATTCACAGAATTTTTATAAAATAATAGCTTAATAAAAGACTGTTACTTAATAAAACATTATCCCTAAATATAATTCAATATATTTATTGATAAATATTAAAAGACGATTATTAATATAATTTTTTTTTTGTAATTAATTAATAACAATTATTAGATCGCTTCTATTGAAACTCATTACGAACAAAATACCTCTCATAAATAAATGGATTGCTAGAATCATTGTATTAATTCTTACAAAATAACAAAACATCGGCTTTCAAAATAATTTTCTTAATTATAATCTTGCCTATAATCTTGGACAAAAATTTCAATTTTAGTACTTGAAACTAATCATAACATTCTTATACCATTATTGTTAATTCCAGTGCTGCCATCTATAAAACGTTATAGAAATTAATTTGATTAAAACAGTACTTCCCTTGTATTCATTGATGCAGAATACTGTATTATTCATTTCGCAAACAAGAGGGGTATGGTGAAATCAACGTGGAAAAAGAATTAAAGCAATATATGAGTGAATTTTTCTTTTATAATTTTTTTTGTCATGGATAAAAATTATAAATAATTAGTTCATTGAACTTTGTTTCCATTTTGTCTATTGTAAATTATATAGCAGTCAGAATTTTACAAGAAAAATAGACATAAAATTCTTCTTTCAATAGTTAAAAAAAAGTAACTGCACGGATTAGAAACCTAGCATTTAAAAAATATTAAATTAAACATACCAGTAAAAAATTCAAACCTTGTAATTCTGTGTTCACTACAAATATAAAGTTACTTTACTTGTTAATGATATTCTTTTGCAAAGTATTTTTGCCTTTAAAACTGATCTAAAAAATTATGTGATAAGAAATTATAAAAAGAGTTGAAAGGTGTTTTAAAATATTTTAACAGAGAGTTCTGTTACTTACACTTTTCGTCAATGCTTGGAAAAAGATATTCGGACTGCAAAAATGTTGATATTTTCGGCACTTTTCCATTTCGCCAGCGCAAATATCGCCAAGCAGATTTTATTGGCAACAACATACAATATACTCAGAAAAAATGCTAATAAATGTTAGTCTCATTGGTTTTTCATCTATTTTTGATGTTTTATGGAAAAGACGTTACTGACTAGAAAAGACCACGACTTGTTTTGCCAATGTGATGGTAAAAGGTTATCAGAAGGATATCCCATTTGGCGTCGGTTGTATCATTTTTGGCGACTTTATCGATGGTGAAACGGAAAAGTACTATTTTTTCATTTCCATTCATTAAACGTCACCAATCGTTAATCCAATGAGGAAAAGGTCGGTAATTATTATACTAACAATAAAACTTAAAATAGGCTGCCCTTATTTCAGTTTTAAATACCGTTTTACGGTGCTGTGTTGCACACACAACGACACACTCCCACATCATTCGTTACTTCGAAATAAACAGGATGTGGAGATATTAAAGACCAGTTTCAATCACGTGTGCTATAAAAGAGATCCTTAAAAAAGGAGGAACCTATTTGATCACTCGGGAACAGTTTATTAAGAAAATCATTTTTTTTCTATGACTTTCCTTTCTGTTCCTTTTAATATCTCTGCCTCTAACTCTTTCTAGATTTTTCAAGATTTGAAGGATTTCACAGCCTCAAGTTTTGAAACATTTCAGGTATTATGATGTGGTATTACTAATGATGAATCTTGTAAGGCTGTTTGCGGAAAAGTACGAGAGCTCTAACTAAACGTGAAGCACATTTTCAGACAGAAAAAGGATCCAATTTCCATGGAAATTTGCAGTATTATAACTCGTACCTCTGTTAACAATATAGTGTTTTTAAAAATTTCAAAATATTCCGTGAATACTTTCTTTTTTGTTTTAATACGTGAAGGCAAAGCTCATTTAACATTACGGTATAGGATAAAAAAATGCGAAACACATTTTATACCAGAAAAAATGAATCAACTCGGTTAAAAATGGGAAGTATGATAAAAACTGCTGCTCTGTAAAGGATAGTGAAGCCAGAATACCATATTAATTTTTCATTTCTTTTATATCTGAAAAAATGTTCCAAATTCGGGTCCTATTCTTTAACATTAACCGAAAACAGCCTTAAAGACAAGGAAGTACTGAATGTTAATGTTAGAGAGCTTGCAGTTGGATTGAAATCTTTTGTCAAGATGTGTGTAAAGAGTTCTTTCTCTAATTCCACTAAAGACCCGTCATGCAAGAGGTTCTTCTTCATAAGCCCAACAGCCTTTCGCAGGCCATGGCTGATTCATTGATCCTCCTCCATTTGGCCCTTTCAGTCACGATGGCCTTCCAATCGGTGGATTCTAATATGTCTGAGGTCCTTTTCAACAACGTCTAACCATCGTGTAGGTGATCATCCTCTACGACTGGTCCCTTCAATTTTCGAAAAAGTTACTTTTTTGGTAGGAAAAGTATCGGCATAATTTACAGACCAGTCTCATAATACGTGATGCTTTTATTGTTCTCACAATGTCAGTCCTGTCATATTTGCTGTATTTCCTGAAAATTTCATGATTGAAAAGAATTCTCCACTCATTGTTCTCTTGAATAGAAGTCCAAAGATTTTCTTTAAGATTTTACTTTTAAAAATGAGGAACTTTTCTTCTTCTGCTTTATTGAAGGTCCAACATTCACTTCCATACAGAGCAATAGGCCTGATTAAAGTTTTATATATGCTCAACTTGGTGTTTATAGAAACAAAATTAAACTTGAATTGATTTCTGAGGCCATGAGAACTTCTATTAGCCAAATAAATTCTATCGTTTATTTCAATTTTATGATCATTGCCACATGAGATCAGAGTTTCTAAGAAAGAAAACTGTTTACAGTTTCAAAAGTATAGTTACCTATCTTTAACATGCAGGTGGTTAGTGCATGAAAAATTTGCCAAATTTCGAAGCCCCTTACGTTGGCATAGATTGGTTATTTACGTCACACTTGAAAACAAACGATGACCGTTTGCTGAATGCCGAAGGAACTCTACCTAAAGGTTTAGCTAGCTACTAACTGGTCACACTTTAAAACAATACAATGGCTGTTTGCTGAATGCCCAAGGAGATGGATCTCTGGGTTAGCTAGCTACTAACTGGTCACACTTGAAAGCAATGCGATAGCTGTCTGCTGAATGCCCAAGGAGATGGAACTCACCCTAAAGGGTTAGCTAGCTTCTAACTGGTTCCTCTAAAAGCAACTATCTCAGCGCTAGACCTTGTAAATCACGATTAAATAACAATGACGACATCTAAGCTGGCATACAACTCTCTAAAGTTCCCTACAACATAGATGTGAAGAGTTTGAGCCTCGACAATCTTAACACGTATCAACTTGTCTACACTGCAGGCCTTTAGCTGAAGTAGGACTTGAGCTCGCCACTCATTTACCTAGACCCACGTTGGCAAAGTCTGTGTGTAGACAGTGAGGTGACAGCTGAGGTTTTGACCTCGACGTCAAATCGTGGTTTAAAATTACGATGAGTATTTGCGGCGTTTATTGGACCGGAACGATTTGATAGTCGAAAATATTTTATAGAGCCATTTATTACTTAAAAATCTCTCATTGTATAGTATCTACATATGTCTACAAATATAAAGTTAAATAGAGACAGAAGGATTCAGAGACATCACTCTAATTTCACCAATCCAGGATTCCACAATATAATCCGCATAAATACAATTGAGATCCATAGTCTAGCAAGTGTCTTTCCTGATCAGGGCTTAAATATTTAGGAATAACTATCAGATGAAATAAAATGGTACTTTTTATATTATTAAAACTAGGGGGATATACCCTTTGTACAACTTATACAATTGTTCATATTCATTGCTCAAATTGTAAAAACGTAATTTATATGCATTATGCAGTTTTATTTTTTTCAGTATATTGTAAGCAGGGACAAAAAATGAATTCCAAGTCTTCATCTTGTGACGAAGCATATCTCTTTCCCCTATTTTCCAACAGATCC